>VVHJ01032875.1:0-11165 GCA_015107715.1 Tylochromis polylepis | reverse complement strand
ATGTGTTGCACTGCATGAGGCAAATGGTGGTCACACCAGATACTGACCGGTTCTGAGTCCCCAGACCCCCAATAAAGCAAAAAACTGCACATTCCAGGGTGGCCTTTTATTGTGGGCAGTATAAGGTACACCTGTGCACTACTCATGATGTCAGATCAGCATCTTGATGTGGCACACCTGTGAGGTGGGATGGATTATCTTAGCAAAGCAGAAGTGCTCACTATCACACATTTAGACTGATTTGTGAACAATGTTTGAGAGAAATGGTAATATTGTGTATCTGGAATGAATTTTAGATCTTTAAGTCCATCTCATGGAAAATGGGAGCAGAAACAAATGTGTTGCGTTTATATTTTTGTTGGGTATATTTTGGAGGTTTAATTTAAACAGGCATAAATTACACTGTTGTTTATGAAATGATCACAGATATCAGGGAATTCAGTGACTGGTGATGCATAAGGTAACACAGGTTGCTTCTATTATTTGAGGCAGACTGTGCAGGTTATGTTTGCCTGCATAGTAAACATAACCTGTGCCCTCTGTTGTTAAATAACAGAATCCATTATAGTCATTAAGAGATTAATGAATATATTTCTGCCTTTTAGTTTGCTAAGTTTTCCTGTAAGGACCTCTGGGGCTGGACTGAGATGCTCTGAGCCAGTTCTGGCTGTCTTCACTCCTCTATTTATAGAGGCAAAAGAAATCCTGATAAAGCAGTAGAACTTACAGATCATAGCTGATAGCTAGAGATCATATTTTAACATCAAAATGATGTCATGGGTTTGCAAAGAGAGGTGACCACCTCTACTGTTACCATGATTGTGTCATTTATAAATATTTTGCAGTTATATTGCTCATAAATTAGTTACAGCCACAAGTATTAAAACAGAAAAAGACCTCATGTATTCATGTAAGACAATGCGTGCATATAAAGTGTAACAAATACAGTAGGTATTCCTAGGCTAAATTCATTGATGCAGGTCTGCACTGCAGTGGTATCAAAGCCTGCGGTAGCTGCACACGTTAGAACAGTCTAACTCGGTCATAACAGAACAGAAAATAAAACCATTAAATTTATATCGATATAAAAAATACTAAATATTGACACTTAGTAATTTAAGTGAGCTGTTTTATGTTAGAGTTCTCTATATTATATGGACACAAATTGTTCTATCAGAAAGTTTTTGATTTCTGAAACTTCTGAAATCAATAGTGCCATTGCTCTAAAATTTAAAATAATTTAGCACCATTTGAGCCATGTTTCAGAGTATATGTCTAATGTGCCAGTCATTGGTCTGAAAGGTTAAATCTAGCCTGTATATAGAAATAAAGTGCACACTCAAATTGTGAAAATCTTATAAAGTTCAAAACTATTTTGGTTCTATTTTTCTATCAGTTTAAAATGTGAAAATCTTTTACATCCCACTGAAACCTTAAACCTCATCTCTGATAAACTCATCACTAAGAATAAGGACTTTCTTCGTGGTGACTGACAAAAAACCGGATACTTTCTGGATCAAATGAAGGCAGATAAACGAGGAATAACAAATGCAAGTGATCTGCAGTACCATCATAGCCCACCAGGGAGCACCAGCTCACACTGCTCTGTGGGTCTGTGGGGCTCAGGAGAATAAAATGAGGATCTTGAAGTGAACTATTTACAAGCACTCCTCTTTGACAGTTGACTTTCTTACCAGCACATTCACTCTCTCAGCTGCTGCAATGGCAACACTCAGCTTCCTCTCATCTTCCTCCCTTTCCTCTTCAATCACGCCCAGCCTGCAACCCACACAGATAAGAAGACATGCTGTTAAGTGAGAAACACTGAGTTTGCAGATTGAACAGAATAAAGCACAAACAAAATGCATGCTTTAAGAACAGAATATATGAGGTGTGATCAAAACATTCTGAGAACAGGTCGATAAAAAACTAAAATCTAAAAACTAAACTCTTTCCTGATTTCAATTTGGCTGATTTTCTGCTTGTGGTCACCTCAGATCTCAACTTTTCCAGAGAGCAAACCTCAACTTCTCTTTAAAATTGACATGAATAAAATGTGGAGAATAGTCACTGCTGATGAAAGCTGGGCATCCAGTTGTAACTGAGCAGTTTTTAGCTGTTTTCGGAGTAAGAGTCCACAGTTTCCGAGCTCAGATGAAGTGTGCTTTTAAATGTGTGTGCTGTTTTTTCAACAATGATCAGTTTTAGTAATTTAAGCTGTGGGATTAAAATTTTAGGTAGCTGTAGAATTTAGTTGCAGTACTTTAAGGTAGACAGGATGATGCTTTAGTGCCATTACTCTGGAGCAATTGTAGCGGTACATGAGCATGATTTACAGGTGTGCAGCTTTTTGTGTAATGTGAGAAAGAGGATTCAGAGGTCAGACGATTTTGACACATGGGAGGAGATCCCATTGCACGAGTGGAAGCTGATCGAACATGACTTTCACTGAGAGATCTAAAATGGCAGGTGCTCTGAACACAGTCCAGAGATGCAGGACCTTCTGATTTTAAACATGATACCTGCCAAATTTAAACTGGATAAAGATTTTTTCAGTTTCTTTGCTCACACCTTGTATTTACTTTCAAATGGAGCACACACACGTTAATGCACAGACTAACCTGAAAGTGGCGCTGGCAAGCTGCTCATCACGCATAGCCAGCACATTCCTGAGCTCGTTGACTTCTTCCTGCAGTATTGCATTCTGGTCCTGACTTTGGATGATGAAGTCCTCCAGGCGCTTAGCCATGTCCAGCTCCCGCTCCGTCACCTGCTCTATGCCCAGGCGGAGCTCTGACAGCTCCTGAGCATGCTGTCATTACAGGTGGACATCATATAAACTGTAGCATTGAAAGCATCCACTTTGCACTGTCACTGTAATATGTAGGAGGCTTGACATACCTTATCCAGTAAGCTGCATTGCTCATTTTCAGTCTTGATCTCACTCGGCTGCCTGGTGTGGCTGCCTGGTAGGTTGGGGTCCCCGGGTTTAATCCAGGGAACTGGTGCAGGTGGACGCTTGACAGAGACACTCTGGAAAAACATCACCAGAAACTCCCTGCGTTATTCCTCTCAGTGAAACTTGAAACCATATCATGGTATCTGTGCACATACAAAAGAGTGACTGAGAGGTGCTACTTAAGACCCCTGATCTGTGTTCATGTATGCTGTTGTGATATTCCTAGACATAAAAATGTTTCCTATCATGAATTTTTTTTCATCCACTTCTCATAAAACTTGGAACTGGCCCATTAGTGTGGCAAGGATAAGTGTTTCTCCACTTCCAATCACTACACTGAAATGTTTTTCAATGATCCACGGATTTCAGGAATTCCATAAATCTGAATATTTTGAGTGTTTCTGCATAAAATATTTTAAATATTACACATCTACAAACAATCTGATTCAGATTTAACTTGAGCAAAAGAAAGGAAGTAACAACGGATGAAAAAAAAGCCTGACTGTGATAACACAATTGCACTTTGTTGTTGATTAGAGTATTCCAGTCACAAATTTATCTGTAGTTTGCTGTTAAACTGAAACTTGCACACTGTAATATATAAACTGACTCAGACGTAACTTTATTTTTTTCTACTTTTATTGAAATAAAGAAAAGCTGTTTTGCAAGACTAAGAGGATACATGTAATTATGTTTTGTAATTTGTGTCTTTAAACACTTAACCTTGTAATTATATTACAACATTTCTTTTATAGACAAAGGATACAGTAGAGATATGATAAACAAAAATAGATTTCTGTATAAAATCTAGTGAGGTCATGCTTGGTCATTAAAAGTGACCAAGGTTGTTTAAAGGATTTAGAATATGAACTATAGCCTCCTATATGAAAAGCTGAAGTCTTTTCTGCATTAACATGAGAACATGAGCTGCGGAGCTCAGTTGCCATTACAGGCAGCTCACAGTTCCTGTTTATACTCACAGTATTTGGTGGTGAGATAAGTGGTTGGTTGGGCTCCACCTCCTGTTCGTGGTCAGATGTTGGCAGAGCCTCGGAGCTCGTCTGCCTCTTCATCTCACGTTTTACATGTGCCGGACGTCTGTGTGGGGCACTCTGTGTTCTGGCAATCGGTTTCCTCTTTTGACTCCTGACATCCACGGTGAATAAACAGATCAGTGTATTAATTATTGAAATGCCAATGAACACATTACACCATGTTTAAAATGCACAGATAAAGGATGCTATGTATCCTAAATTGAATAAAAAATCAAATAAAATGTATGTGACCCAAACTGAATTTGTAATTGAATAGCTTCAGAAAGTCCTTTCTCCACACTGACACTGGGAGGAGCTGTGTCTGACCTCCACTGTTCCCCTTCGAAACTGACAATCCAACCTTTACACCAGATTTATACAGTAATTAGCTAGTGCTAAGATGTAAAGAGGGTCAGGCTCTGAACCTCTTCCTCAACCTTATTTTTGACACAAAGTTTTGTGGATCTTATAACAGCTTCTGACATCTCTTAAGCACGGCTGTGCTTTAAATTTTGTCAATATATAGCAAATATATATGATTACTGCGCAGTGTACAGTCTCTGTCTGGATTCTCAGCTTTCAGTGTGGAGTCATATATATATATATATATATATATATATATATATATATATATATATATAGAGAGAGAGAGAGAGTTGGATTCATCATTGATACAGAAGCTATGGGAGCTGTCACAGTTTGCCTTAGACATACAGACATCATACCTGTTGTCACGTGTGCTTTTGGATTCCTGAGGAATATGCTGGAGAGATGACTGGAGGGGGCTGTACTTGCTCAAGTCCTTAGGAGGAATATACGCTGGCTTGATGTGTCCTGTTCGGCTGCAGGAATGGCACTGTTTTAGTAACATGCAGCAGAACTAATATGATGGACAAATCACACAAATCAACATACCTGTTAATAACTATCCGAGGTGCTTCAGGGCCCAGTGAGTCTGTTATTTGGTTCAGAATTGAAGGCAGAGGGTGCAGCTTGTCAACTGTTTCCTGAGGGAGAAGCAAGTTGCAAGTTAACGTTCACTTTGTATGCACGAAACATGAAATAAGTATCTTTATATAGTGAATGGATAAATAATTGCTTCTGGTAAACTTGAGAGAAAAACTACATCTATGTCCAAACATCACAGAGATACATACCACATATACCGCATTTTTACTATGAGGCCTTTAACCTCTTAACCCACCAGTGGCCTATTTAGTATTAGAATTAGGGCTCAGTTTACATATATGTCTTTATATGGGATAAAGGGGTAGAGGTGAACCTCTTAAATCTGTGAAACTGCATTTTTGTCTACATGCTTGTTTAGCATGTAGACAAAATAAAACCCTACCTTTAATCAGAACTCTGATCACAAGAATAAGATTATTTCCTTCTGTATGTGTAATTCACCATTAATAGTTTTACTTAGGTCACCTGACAGTCACTGCTCTATTTTAGTACTCTTAGTGAGTTCAGGATTTTAAAAAAGGGTCAGAAAAATAAAAATAATTTCATGTAATAATATTGATCTATTTATGGAATTCTTGTGACTTTATCGGCAGTACCCCCCTAGTCCACTTGGGGGCCACAGCCAACACTTTTGGAAATACTCCTGTACAGACTCCATCTTGTCAACACAATCTTAGAGGTGAGAATTAGTGAGTGGGTACATTTCACCATGTATAACTGATAATTGGAACTGAAGTTATCGTCATATAAACTCTATAATTATAAGTATCGCTCTGATTACTGCTTATAAATGGTCTTCCACTGTGGTTAAACTAGCTGCTTATGCATAAGCAGAGCCAGACAGTTACTGGGTATCAACAGTGGAGCCAGAAAGCTTGGGAGTTGTAGTATGTAATATTTCTTCTACAGGCTACTGAACAGGCTGCCAGCCTAAAACATACTCAGCCTAAATGCATGCACTGCAAGTCACACAAACCTTTAAAACTAACTACCAAACTGGACTCATGTTTGACTGCCTACCTGGTCCTTCTGGTAGATGATGTCCACCAGCAGTCCATGGAGCACAGCCAAACGCAGAGGCAAATCCACATAGCCATCGAAGGAAGTCATTGCAATCTCAGTGTCTACACTCGACACTGTTTGTAGGAAGCCTCTCATTCCATCCCAGTGCTGCTCAAGGAATTCATTCATGAAAAGCATGTACCCCTCCTTTTCCCCGAACCTAAGTAAGAACAACAAATTTAATTTACTTTAGGTATGTCATGTTTAGAATAGAATAGCCCTTTATCGTCGTACATGTGCAACAAAAAATTGTTTGTTAAAAATATATCTTTATTTATATTCCCAGATTATGTCTTTCAGTATGCCAAAACAAACAAACGAAAGCAAACAATCTGCTCAGGAACAAATGCACAAATGTGACATAAACCACTCACAAGGTGAAGTTGGCCAGATTCTGGATGACTTTGGCTGTCAACGTAAGGGTACGCAGGGTGTTTGGCTCTGGGTACGGTTGCGTCAGACCAAAAAGGGAAGGACTGAGGATAGCAGGGCACAAGAAACGAAGGAAGAGGGAAGCAGTGATGAGCCGATGGCCAATCTCCGGTTTGCCCTGGTCTTCACACACCTCCACCCAGCTGGAGAAGATCCTGTTTAACTCTTCAGGAAAAGGCCTACAGGAAAGAAACATGTCAAATATCAGATCTCTTAATGGGAGAGATGCCCAAATCATTTACTGTATGATAAGTTGATTTCTCTCACCCATGGAGCTCAATGATCTTCTGCACCACCTCCTCACAGGTTTCCCTCAAGTGCTTCTGGTTGCTTGACAGTTCAGCCGCAGGACATTTACGAGGGTCAACTTCACAGTTCTCAGTCGATGCATATAGACGGTTGATAAATTCCCCTGCATTGAAAAGAAAGCATAGAGTTCAGGAAAACCCAATACAGTTGAACACAAGCAGCCACTTTTACCACTGAACTGCCCTACCTAGTGTGTCGATTAAGTACTTCTGACCAACTAGCTTCATATATTCATCTATAGCTTTAGTGGCCAGTGTGTTCTCTCTGAAGATCATTGCTTCTTTTTCTCCAAGACGTTCCACCTCATCGTTGCCCAAATCAATGAGAAATTCCTAAGGAATAAAAACATACTTCTGATTATGCTTTTTGTGGTATTTTTAATACATATTGTGAAAAAATAAAGTTTGATTCGTATAATGCATTTAAATTAAAAAAATGTATGCTCATTCTCCACCTTGGCTTTGCCGATGCTCTGGAGCACGTGGACCAGAGCTCCCGCCAGCTCTTCCTTCTCCTTCACATTCAGAAGTGGCTCCAAGTTTCTGCACATTTCTACATAATCCACAGTCACGTACTCGGCAAACTCTTTGTATTTCTCCATCGGCAGAACTTGCAAGTTCTGGAAACGGGCCTTAATGCGGAGTGAAGCCTGCGGCCCCAGAGGTTCTTTGGTCCCTGCTGAGCCTGACGCCTTGTATGGAGTGATGGGGTACCACTTCTCCTGATAGGTCCTCCCTCGAATGTCAGCTAGAGGTATGGTCACGCTTCCCAGAGGGTGTAGGCTGGAGTCGTCTCTGGAATGCCGCTTTTTCTTGGGGTCTTCTTCCCGGAAGAGGTGCAGGCTGATTTGGGAGATACAAGGCAGGTTGTCGAGCTCAAAGAATTCACCCCAGAAGAGTTGGCACCCTCCAGTTGTGCCTCCACTGGCCCCCAGGCCTCCCAAAGACCCAGTGGAGCCATCTCCTGCCAGGCTGGAACGGTTCGGCAGCTTGCCAACAGCTCTGCTGGTGGTGCGGGCGAACAAGGTCCCATCCAGGTGTACCTCACAGTAATAACGCTTTTTGGGTGGCAGATCCTTAGCTTCATTAACCCACAGACTCAGAGAGTTTTCTGTGCGCTCGATGTTGTCCTGTGAATGCATTGAATGTTTCTATTAGCACAACACAATTTGATTGTTGGATGACAAGTGGGAACAGTGGCTGAAAGCTCACCTTGTTGGGCTGGGCAGCTCGTCTCAGATCTTCAATCCAGCGGTCACGTTCAGCAGCCGAGGAGCAGCCGAAGCAGTGGGTGTTCTCAGAGTTTATCACCTATAGCACATTGAAACTAACAGTTAGTGGTACTGGAATACTTTGTGGTACTCCTTTGTGAATCTATAGGAGTGCCCTTTAAGGCAAAGTCTACCTCAAAGCAGTACTTCTCCCCCAAAATGGAGCTGTGGACCGGCCTGATGACGGTGCTGGTATCTGCACTCAGATCTAGTGTCCCCACTGGACTGACTGGAATTGAGACAGACTCTCGGGATTCATAGAGCCTTAAAATTAAACACAGTGGAAGAATTCAGTCAAAAAAAAAAAAGTTGTCGGCTATGGAGATTTGTCAGAGGTGCTCACAATGTACATTTTCACTACCTGCAGGTTGTTTTACCATCGAGACATGACATTAACACTGTGGTTGTTTTTAAAAAGAACATCTTGCAAAGTCTTATTTTCCCAAAATCTTTAGCCCACTGGTTTTAATTACTCTTTGGTGAGGTTTTTTGTGTGTGTAGGTTCTCTGTCAACCAGGACATGCTAGTCTAAAGAGTTTGGAAAGAAAGTGACTGGACTTGTTTAAGTTTCCGAAACATTTCAATAAGAAGTCCATTCTCTATCTTTGCAAACTCCTTAGACCTTTAGTGAGGTTTACTATGAAACTGATTGGTTAGAGTCCTGTGACCATTGTTGAAAAAGTGATCAAGAAAATGACAGATGGATTATAAGCAGGGTTTTTTCAAGATAAGATTTTGGCATTAAATTATGAGAGACGAGAGAAGTTACTTTAGTCCACAGGTGGATATGGAGTGCAGTATATTTGCTTTGAAAAACACAGCAGTGTACTTTACCTGCGTCCTTTGTGAAGTCCATGTTGGTTTAGCTGGGTGTTGCTATTCCTCTTGGCTTTGTTCTCAAGACGTCGCTTGATCAGACCCTACGGGTGAAGAATGCAAACACAGTGGATTTGGGCAATTATGTGTTGTATCAACAGGAAAAGGAAAACTAGCACAAAGATTGTCTCTGGTGCATACTGCACTCACCCTAACACCACCATCTTGAGCCTTTGGTCGAGGACCAAGCTGGCCCCCGTGCTCTGGGCTACATTCTAGGGATTGGGATGAAAATGAAATTCTCTGTCAGTGTTTTTCATGAGTGTTGGCAGGACAAGTTAGCTTAACTAAATGAAATTATAGGCAGTATTCATTCTTTCCATTTAGAGTTTGTGGTCAGTACGTCTACATATTTCTTCCTTTTTATGAGTCAGTTGTTTCCAGGCATTAAATCAAATGTTTGACAGGCTGACTTTAGAGCAGATATTGTGTGCAGGAAGCAGGAATTGCACAGGTGTAATTAATGAAATTTAAATTGGCTAAATTCCATTAAGGTGAGTGACTTCCAGGTCATATGAGGGCACCTGGGGTTAAATAACCTGTGTTTTTTTTCTGTTATGAAAACAAAGCAGTGAAATCAGTTGTTATGCATGCCATTTTATTAAAATTTTTCAAGCAAAATTCAGTTTTGTCACTCATCTAACACAAATGACGGCACTCATTTCTCATCTTCTACTGAAGAAAGACTCTCAAAAACATTAAGCAAAATGTTTCAATATTTCCAAATGGGTTCAGATGAGGCAGTTCAGGATGTGGTTTATAGCTGTAATCTGATTGCTAGACCTATCTGAGTAAAGTTAACTAATTGCACATATATCACTAAATAACACGTATCTTACTGTAGCTTTACAGAGTTTACAAAAGTTTCCATTCTGATTTTTCCTGATTTGTGCGAACTTTTTAACCCTTTAGTCAGAAGGTTGATATCTCTAACGATACATTATGATATCCTCTATTGCTTATCTATAGTCAGCAATATCAATGTGTTTCATTACAAGATTACACACAGGTGTCCGATTTTCTTTTCTTTGCTTACCCAAATCCCCACCACAAACAATCCAGCGTCTAAATCCTATCATTTAATCCAGAGGTGTGTGCAAAAGTCCTGTTACTTCAGTCTCCGTGTCTTTATCATTTCCTTTCTGTCATCCTCAAAAGAGCTGATAGAGTCACCCAGCCAGTCGGTGCAGGATCGAACACTTCCACAGTGCAGTCTCTGAAACTCTTCTAAGCAAAATATCTAAACTGAATGGATGGAAGATAATGACTATATTATCTCGCTCTGTCTTTCTGTGAGTTTTCATTGGACTGCTAAAACACTGTCTTGATGCTATCTTCCCCAGAGGAAAAAAAAGCACAGAGGAAGCAGAGGAAGCTATCTTACAGACCTTGCCACGAATAAACATTTAGCTATTTCCTCTGTGTCTTCTGCGGAAATAGTGCAATAGTCATTGCTGATATCAGTAACAGCTAGGCTGGGGGTGCTTGATGATTTTTCTTCATTGCATTTTAATCTGTTCTTCATTTTGTTTGCTTTATGTGTGTATACGGACCTGTGTCAATATCTACAAGGTTCTGCATGCTGAGGTTGGACAACCAGCTGCTGACACGGTTTCGAGTCCACATTGTTGGCTAAGACGGACACACAAAAATGGGCATTTTCACTCTCCGTTGTTATGACAACATGATTTGAAATTCTATTCAGTGTAAATAACATGCTGTTATCTGTGGGTACCTCTTCCTCTGGAGAAATGAGAATCTGCCCATCTTCCAGGCAACAGTTGCTAATGTCCCATAAGGGGACCTCCTGAGGTGGGACCCATTGCAGTCTTGAGAGTTCACAGGGTCCGGCTGGTGTTGGCACAACCTCATTCAAACCTGCCATTCAAGTAAACGTTGCACAGACAAACACATTTTGATATTGATCACTGATGTAAGGTCAATATACACATGTAATCACATGCTAAATATGATTGTGATGATTTCTCTCACTTTGAAGAACTGACAGTACATTGTTTATGATGTACAGATACTGCTTAACTGGAGGCATATGCTGCCGTGCTGGTTTGTTTTTGATTTTTGGTAATGACACTTAGCTCCCACAGCGTTTGGCCACTCCTATTTGAGGTGTTGCCTTGGTTACTGACGCTATCGCTCTCTCTTTTTTATTACACGCCATGTAGGCCTGCGCGCATCCTGTGGGTTGTCATTAGTTTTTTGGGTTTTTTTCTTGGGGGGGGGGGGGGCGTTGGGG
>VVHJ01032874.1:19063-33949 GCA_015107715.1 Tylochromis polylepis | reverse complement strand
TCCAGTCACTTTAATTAAGCTTACTGTAATCACACAAGTGTTGATCAGAGATCAGAGTGTTCTGAGAATGGTTCACGATGTTTCATACAATCACGAGCATTTAGTGATTAGAATGTTTTGACACTTTTATGCTGAGCTGGACGCCTCTTTGCCCAGTAACAATGTCAAAATGAGATAATATTGACTTTAAACAGCTCACTGAACACTTTTAAAGCACGTTTGCGTCTGAGTTTGCCTCCTCTCGGGGCTGCCGAGGGTTCGGGAACAGGATGATTAACAAAAGACTGAGCAGATTAAGTTTGCCACTTACCACTTGAACATCGCAGTGTTGTCCAACTGATGTTGGAAAAAAAAACAAAAAAAAATAAACCTGGACCCATCACTTACCACGAGTTATAAGCCCAGTTAAAAACGTCCTTTTATATGACTTCCAGAATAAGAGAAAAGGTTGCTGGGACACAATTAGGCAAAGTTTTGGAGATATAAAGTATTCTTTCAGTCTGGTTTCAGAGAGTTACACTCCACTAAAGCACTCTCCTTAAAGTCTCCAATGACCTGCAAATAAGACTAATTGATCAGTCTTTGTTTTGCGTGACCTCAGCTCAGCCTTTGATACTGCTGATCATCAGCTTTTGTTCCACAGGTCAAACAGCATGGCAGGGGTTTCTGCCTCTACCTCGGATCTTTGGTTTACCTCACTGGTTTACTTTTGAAGAGTTTTGGGTTCAGTGGGTGATTTTTGGTCTGATTTTGCTGCGTTATCATTCGGTTTTCTTGGTTAAATTCTCTTTTACTTTCACTGTATATTCTCATTAGGTCATATTATCAGCAGTTTTAAAAGAGTTTCTTAACATTTGTATGCCGAGAACATTCGACTGTACTTCCCTTTGAAACCTCACGAATTGGATATCCAGCTCAATCGACTGTCTTAATACAATCAAAGGCTGGGTGGCAAATAATCACTCCTGAGAACAGGCAGCTAGTGGGGTCCCTTTCATTTACAGTAAACTCTAACATGTGGAACCGTGGGATCATTTTTGATCAGTCCTCGATGTTTGATGCTCACAACAAGTCTCTGACCCACTCTTGTTTTTTCCATTTAGTAAATATTGCTAAACTTTTGTCTGAAAAAGTGAATTGGAGATGCTTGTTCATGCCTTCATGTCCTCTCATTTGGATTACTGTAATCCACTGTTTTTTCATCTGTTAATCGCCTCCAATCTTTTTGCATTGACTTCCTGCCAGGTTTAGCTTTTAGTTTAAAATCTTGCTTCTTACTTTTATTGCCCATACCTACATTATGGAACTGCTCCACCTCTGTTCTCCATGCCAGGTCAGGTTCTCAGACAGAGGCCCTCCTATGATTCTGCATACCTGTCTGAGAACTGAAAGTACCTTCTATTCTGCCTTCTACACCTTAGCTCCAAAACTATGAAACAAATTACCACTTTCTCTTTTTGCTCCCTTGACTCTATGGCATCCTTTAAAAAGCAGTTTAGGACTCATCTGTTCAGACAGGCCTTTGAGTCGTCTTTATGCTTTTGCGTTGTTTTATTTGGTTCATATTTTTCCACTTTGCCTTGGTGTTAATTCATGTATTCCCGCAAAGCACTTTGTGACTGTTCTTTGTCCCAAATGTACAAAATTACTTACATATTACAATTTTGGAACTGATGCTAATGCACTGAGGAGACCCACTGAATTAACTTGAAATTAGCAGCCTTTCTGCCTTTCCTGTAGGAACTTGGTTTGGTGTTGCTGCTGAATTCTGTTGAGACTTGGGCTGTTCTGGGTTTATGACAATGCTGAGGCCAACTTTAGTGAATCAGGCTTAATGTCAGCATTTACTACAACTTTCTCTGGTGTATATTTAGTATGATATGATACTGTATGTGTGTGTGTGTATCTATGTTTTGTTGTCCTTCGCCACTGCACCGTACACCAGGCAGGTGGTTGTGTGTACCTTAGTGTAGAGGAGGCCCTGCGGCTCTAAAGTTATCTCCTGGTTCGTGATTGGTTTGTCCATCATCTCCTCCAGTCGCAGGAACTTGACTGCACACATCGCCTTCTGGTCCCGCCAGAAGACACCGACCTCCAGCTCCCGGGACTGCCAGCAGAGCGAGGACCAGCAGGGAAAACACAGACTGAAGGTTTGAGCGAGAAGTGAGCACCACCATGACTAAAATGGATGTAGTAGCAACATGTCATGATTCATTTCTGTTGGAATTGAGAATTTTTAGAAGAGGTTCAGTCATGTTTGTGATCGCTGACTCATTGTTATGAGGCTGTTTTTAATCAGATTAAAGTAAGCCTGTGAGTATTTGCTGAAGTCTTTCAAATTTCACTGTGGATTGGTGACAAGAGTAAAGTTACTTATTATATTTCAGTTTATCTGAGTGTTTCCAATTAATAGAGCCAAAGGTTGTTTCCAGGTGTTAGTGAATAAACTGGTGATGTTTTGGGACTTTTTTAAACATCAAAATGTCAAACAATATCTTCAGCATTAAAGTTAATTGTTCTTTGCTAATATCAGGATGTTTTTGTTTTTCTTACAGTACTGCAAATTGGAAACCGAGTTCTTGAAACAAACAAGCAAGCATCTACATGTCGTTAGCTCAGGCTCTGATGAACTTATACCTGCAGGTAGAGGGCGACCCCTGCTGCTCTCAGACTGAACTGCAACAACAATTCAGTCTATGGCGCAAGAATGTTCACTGAGGTAGGAGGGTTCATCATGAAGCACAACAGCACCCACGATATGCTGGAATTTAATGACTTCCTGCCAGTGAAATGTGGAGTAGCGTGCTACAGATGAGGAAAAACTCCTTTTACTAATCCCTTTATGTTCATGGAAAATGTGGCAAAAACAAGGAAAGTCGTGAAGGAGAATTTATAAGGAGAACTGTGATGCTTAACTTAAACAAGGCATCTCAATATTAGGACAATGGAACATCTCGAAGATGGACAACAAAAAGGTCCTCAGAGAAATTTCCTCATTCTATCGTGTTTCAGGCAGGTCATAGAAAACATAACTTCATAACAAAGGCTGTAATAAAAAAAGAAAGAAAGAAAGAAAGAAATAGCTTATAGAGTGAAAAGATGAGCCGATAAGTCAGATTAATTCATTATAACCCTAAAGACTGCAATTATTTATATCACTGTTTGTACACATTAAAAATTTTATCACAGCAAAGTAATGTTCAGAATTTATCTGTGGTTATGACCTACTGTTGAAAGTTCAGATTATGATGTGAACTGGAAAACACATTAATGATGGCCCAGTGTATCCTCTGCTATAGGAGGTAATAAATGAAGCACTGAAGCACCTTTCCTGCGTTTTTAAGCAACTACAAGCAGCTCTTATTACGGCTGCAGATACGTCAGGGTCTCTTTACTCACTGCCACACACTATCTAACCCACAAAACTGTATTCATCTACAAGATTTTAATACAAGACCTTCATCAGGCAACCAGCTACTTTATTTTAAAGGTCATATGTATACATGTGTATATAAATGTAGATTTTTACTGCTAATTGTCACTTTTTTGGCAAGGAAGGTTGTGAGAAAGCAGTTTAATCCTATGGCTATTAAGCATTTATTGAATAACTATTATATTAGATATTTTCATGGTGCTGGATTTGTTGTGATGGGTTTTGGATTTTTATTAATTATTTTCAGACCCCTTTGTTCCCGTTCTTCATGGTTATTTGGTGATATTTTAATCTCTTAAGCTGGGACTCGTTGCTAATATGGTTGAGGCAAAACGAGGCGCTCCCTGAGAGGAATCTCAGAGCAGCACAGAAGTGCAAAGAAGCATCCAGGGGTGGACTGAAACAATAATTCAATACGGGAACTTGACTCCATCACTGGCTCTGCGTTATTTAAGGCTGCGACCATATCAGATTTTCTCTTTCTTCCTCATGGCAAAAGAATTACACTCAAAATAAGAGGATGTGAAGAGCATCTGTATCCATAACTGCAGAAAAGATGGCACTGACTGAGCTGTCAATGTGTGCTAAGGCTTAAAGTGCACCATCAAAAGCTCACCAGGAATACATCAGTCCCACACTGACATGCAAAACCATCAGCCCACATCTTATAAACATTCAGATGGTTATGTTTATGGTGAAGCATCCAGCAAAAGTATCGGAAAACTTCATACACGCTCACCGAATTTAAACTAAAACAATGCATAAAAGCTTAATGTGTGTGTTTTAACTGGACTTTTTGACCGACCTGGTCTCTGAGATTTATTTTCACCATTTAGCTGCATCTATTTTTTTTATTCCCCCCTCTCCCTCATCTCCACTTTTCATCTGACCATCCATTACGCTGGGAAGCCGTCTAATGTGCTGTGCAGAGAGGCACTTACCTACTGCAGCCGTGCCGGGTGAAAAACAGAGAGGGATGGGCTGAGCGAGGTTAGACACTATAAGGTGAATGTGACGAGATCCTTCGACTCATTCCTGACTTTGTCTATTTTGTCCCAGTTCTTCTGAACTAGACTCAAAATAGTCAAGAAAAGTGCTTCAGTTGATTGTGTTCTTTCCAAAAGTGAAGGAACTCGTTAAGACCTTTGGGCTGTGTTTTGGTTTCATGTTGTTTCTCCCAGTTCATATGTCCCTGAGAAGAGTCTCTTCATACTGTCATGGTCCTTGGCTTTGTGTTGTTTTGGGGTTTTGAATTCTTAGTTAACATATTTGGGTTTCTGTTTGGGGTTTTACAAACTGGACTTTTGATTTCTCTGTTTGTTGTTTATTATCCTTATTCAGTCTTTGGTTCCAGTTTTATACTTTTTGGTTTTCCTGGTAATGATTTTCTGTTTTGTGTGTTCTTACAGTGACTTTGGGTGTTTTTGGTTTCTTTTATTGTTATTACTTTCTTCTTAGTTTTCCACCCTCTTCTCTTTAGTCCAGTTTTCTTTATCATTGTCCTTCTGTTCCCCCCAAATTAATCCATTCATGTTTAGTCTTTCTTCGTTTCAGAATTGGTTGGTTGTTCATTTCCTGTTTTAATTTGATAGTTGTTTTTCTTCTGTGCTTCCTCTCGGTCTGATTGTCCTCACCTGTGTCTGATCCTTAATCAGCACTCTGTGTATATGCAGTCTTATCTTCCCTCTATCAAGACATCTTTTCATGTGCCTGCCCTGCACTGACCTCTTTGCTTTTGTGGATTTTGTTCTCATCTGGACTTTATTTCATTGGCCATCAAAGTCGGCTTTCTGACTTCTGCCTCCTACATGTGGGTCCTTATTCCTGCTCATTGTGATACATGTGTGTAATCTGATTACTCTCTGACCTGCACAGCGCCCTTGTACAGTCTATATGGTCGGGTGCTTGCTATATTGTTCTCGTCAGCACATGAAGTGTTACTACAGCATGTACTAAGCTGCTGATGCTGTTTTTATCTGCATCAATGTCACACAGACAAAGGTCATAACAAGAAGAACAGATTGTAATGGATCTTGTTTCCTTGAACCGGTGAGTGTGCTGCACAGCAACTGAACAGTATTCAAACAGCGCCTCATTTCTGTAATTAGAAACAGGATGATTGGGAGGGAAGTAAATGGGCAGGAAGGCCAGTTTGAACGTGGGCGGTGTGGATTAGAGCGAACATGAAAAATGACTCACAAATGCTGAAAGCTGGCTCGCCATCACAGCGGTTTAAATCATGGGGAAAACGAGAGGAAAATATGTGCTACTCTGTTTTTCTGCAGTTTAACTTCCCACTATAACTGATACGATCAAAAAGTTAAATAGTAAAAGCTGCCAAACATGAGTGTACTCTAACATGATGTTCCAGAAACTCCGAGCTAATTAATGCTGAGGCTGGTAGCCCTGAGGTTTTTGGTTGCAGAAAGGCTGATCAGAGTTAAGGCCATGAGTAATGAAAGAGAGCCCTCATCAGTGGAGCTCGGATAACTTGATTCGCCATGGCAAGAAGGATTTATAGGACAGAGCCTTTTATTTTTTCAGCGTCGTCCAGTCATTATTTACCCAAATTTTCATTAACAGATGAAGCTGAGGGGTGTACTACGAAGTGAGATTGGTGGGTTAGTGTGCAAGGTTGAGTTTAAAGTCAAGTGTGGCTCTCTTTTTACGCAACTAATTCGCCGCGGTAACTTATGCTTCAGAGTTTCAGTTTAGAATTGGAAGTGTCTCATCTTCACTCATTCTTGTATTTACACCACGTTTGAGTGATGACTGATCTCAGAGCGATCACTTTTTGCAGAAGACGAGTCATGTGACACATCAAATGCCACCTTTTAGCCTGAAGCAGAATCCTGGTTGGACACAGAAAGTTCATAATCCATGTTCAACTGGGGTTTTTCGGTTTTGTCGAGCCAGCTAACACAAAGAAAGCCTGGCTTTGCTGACTTTACTTCTTAAAATATACCACTGGAATTTGAGCAGATTTTACATTTCATTTGTAAATCAAATTATTCAGCTGTAGCCTGACAGTAACGACATGTAGATCACACAGATTACCTGGTAACTGACTCAGAGTTTAAGTTAACTCTCCTTCTGGAACAGAGAACCTGGAGTTTCCCTGATCTCAGGATTAATAAACTCAGAGTTTTCACTAAACTTGAGTTCTGGAACAAAGCCCAGGTTTCTAACAATCTTCTTGCATGTGCTTCTTAAACTCCAGTTGCTTTAATTCATGGCAACCTGTTGTTTCAGTTTCCTCGGTTCAAAATTTTCCTGATTTAATTTTTTGTTTTAATGGCGCAGGCTTCTTTTAAAACATCCTCACTGCTTTCTCCTCTGCAGCTCGAGGTGAATATGCTTCCTTGTGTGACGTGGCAGACTGCAGATGGTGAGAAACATGATTCTGATTCACTAACATGAGCACGGTTGTCAGAACAAAACTGACTGCTGATGGTAATTTTGAATGTGCACTTTGTGTTTGGTGTATTAACATTTCACTGAATCAGACCCATTATGACAAAAGAGCTGAGCAACAGTCGGATAAATTGACATAATTTATGCTAACAAATAAAAACAGACTATTACTTTTTTGTTTTCTGACTCCTCAGTTAACTTGGTTTACTCTGAGTATCTGATGGCTTGTACGGACTCACCCGCTCCAGCTGGATGTAGAACGTCTGGTCCCAGCTCAGCCTGCTGACGGCTGCCCAGCGCGTCCGGCCGACCACTCTGCCGTCCAGCCTGAGCATGCCGCTGATCTCTGCGGTGAGACAAACGTTTACATTTTACTGGGTGTGTCCTGAAAAGGAACACTCTCAGGCTTGATCGTCACAGCAGCGAAGATTTGCATGAATGTTAATTTTTTTTTAAATTAGAAACTTCTGATCGTCTTTATAACTTTCAATAACTTACTAGGTGCTTTTAATTTGTAAATCCAACATAATTCTAATTATACTGATAATTTTCTCTAACTAATCGGGGAGTTTTATATTGAAAATCCAACACTAAATCATCCTGGTAAATTTTGTATAACTAACTGAAGTTTTGAAAATCCAACAATCAATGCTGGGAGCTTTCTATAAAAGGTTTTTATTGTCAGAAACTGGGGTTAGTCTGCTGGACCCAGATAAGCAGTAGCATATGGATGAATGAGTAATAAATAATAAATTAATGGGTACCCTGCACACAACTTTTTCTAGATATTAGCTTTTGTACCTTTACATTGATGTTTCAAGGCTGGTTTTCACAAGGTTCAAGGCATAAAGGTGCTTTGTACCTTAATGAATAAGAAACACCTGTCAATGGTCCAGCAGCAGTGTCTTAGAGGGTACCTCCCTAGTACTCTTAATGGTATAAAAAGTACTTTTCAGAGACTATCATGTGAATCTGATTGGAGCCAAACAGTTCTCCTTCTAAGAGATCAAGCTTATGAATTCATGCTTCTTTATTTATCTTCTCTTTTAAGAAAATAACAACTAAATGTCAAGCCATTTAACAAAGGACTTTTCAGCATCCTTGACAGAGGATATGATGTAATTAAAGGTAATAAGCTCGCTAATGGTAACAGATTACCTTTAAAAGCATGCCATACTTCACAAAAAAAGCCGGGTAACCCATTGAGCACACCACCAGATTTCAGTGTTTGGCTGTAACATGGCGCTCTGATACTGATCTAAATGTCTTTTTAAAGCAGAGACCGGGGGTCACACTATTCATACAGCTAAATTTAATCTCACGTGAGCTGGAATTAATAAAGCTATTTAATAATCTTTCTTTTATTGTCCAGAGTATGCTCTAAAGTGTTGAATGAACACACACACTCAATGAACGATCCATTTAGAAAACACTGTAAATGTGACCAGCTCGTCAAACCTGCTTGCAAGCGACAGCCAACCAGAAGAAAGTTGGCTGGTTGGAGAAGTTAGGACAGCTTGAGTCAGAAGATGACCTGAAGTGCTGCACAAAGGCTCAGTGTAAGTTAAATAAAGATTATATTGAACTGTTAATGAAGCAAAGCTATTCTAGTAGAGTCCAAAAGCAAAAATGTGGCGCTATAAATGAACATAAAAAGGTCCATTTAATTATTTCCAAAGTCAAAAACGTAGTTTCCCTTGTTCTAAGACCAAATCACTCGCATCCAAGGAAGCATTTTAAAAATGCAAAATGTCCGTCTACCTGGAGGTCCGTCTGGTTTGTGAGCAGCTGGTGTCTCTGCAGGGTTTGGATGGTCTGCTCGCTCTGATTCTGTCAGAGGTTCCAGCAAATCCTCACATCCAAGAAGCTGGACTTCAAGTTTGCCTAAAGACATTTTTAAAAAACAAACTGTAAGATTCCGAAAACATCCTGAAATTATCACTAAATGATTATAGTCCCACAAAATACTTCATCACTACGTTATGTAACAACGCTTTTTTTTTTTTTCCCCCTCCCAAGTCCTTGGTAATGAATTGCATTTAAGACCAAAATGAATGGAGCCTTATAAAATAAAACCTTTTCTTTTTCTGCATGAATAAATCTCTCATGCTTCTAATTAGCGCTGTCTGGAGCTGCTCGCTGAGCATTCACATCCTCATTTTCTCCCTTTCTCTGTAGTGCTAACAGCTGTGAAGCACAAAATCACCCCAAGTGAGACCTGATCTGAATGCTTGCCGCATACAGAGCAACTCCAGGATTTGTCTCCTCGTTACATCATCATCATCATGAGGCTTATTTATTTATTTATTTTATTTATTTTTTTGCCTTTTTAGCCTCCAGCAGGGAGAGACGGGCTTACAATTGAACTGTTCAGAACCAGCAGATTACATGTCTGATAATCCACTGCCGGAGGTCAGCATATGGTTAGCCATGTTCCAACATTGGGCAGGCATGATGCCGCTAGAAAGAGCTGTGTATTGGAGAGAAAAAGACACATCATATCACCTTACTAAAGAATTTCTTTGAGGGGAGATTTTTTTTCTTTTAAAAGTCAGTAATAATTTCACACAGATTTCCTGGGAATAACGACTTAAAAAATAGTGTTTAATTAGTACACTTGCAATTAGTTAAATCCAGTTATTTTCCAGTCTTCTGAATGTACCAAAACATGAAATGTCTATAATTAAACATGAGGATTAAAGATTCTGTAATAACTGAATGATTTGTGTTTAAAGAGAGCAGTTCCTTCATGAAATTTAGTTTTCTCTGTAAGCTTGTTTGTTAGTTTCTTCCAGGAGCAGGGGGTTATTATGGAACTAAGGAAAATAAACTAAAAAGCTACCCTGAATAATCCCTTAAAACATGAAAATCAGGCATAATCTCCAAATGACTTAGTGGGTTCATTTATACGTGTATTTTTTTAAACATTATTTTATTGTAATTTTCCACTTCTGATCACCACATTATGTTTTGTAGTGAACCATGGCTAACAGACTATAATAAAGATTAAAAACAGCCTGATTATGACAACTTCAGTAACAATAGAATGACCAGACTGGACCGAGCTGGTGTGGAGGCAACAGTGACTCGTTACGCTAATGAGCTAAGCACAGGAAACTGAGGCTACAGTTTACAAGCTCACCAAACTTGGACAACAGAAGATCTGTCTCCATCTCACCCTCTCTCTGGATTTCCCCTCTGTCAAACCTCTACATGTCTTCATTACATCAGGAGCCTGCTAGCTCCATATTCGACATCCTTTGTTCAGTTTATCCTCTGTTCCTCCTCTGCACATTTCCAAACAATCTCAGTCCTGCTTCTAACTTTGTCTCCAAACCACTAATCCTCAGCTGTCTCTCTGATGTCATTATTTCTAATCCTGCCTATCCTGGTCATTCCCAATAAAAAAACTTGATGTCTTCACCTCTGCCACCTCCAGCTCTGCTTCCAGTCTTTTTGTCAGTGCCACCATCTCTAAACCATACATCAGAGCAGGTCTCACTACCATCTTATAAACCTTCCCTCTCACGCTCGCTGTTATCATGCCACAAATCACACCCGACACTAGTCTCCACCCACTCCACCCTGCCGACATACACTCCTTCACCTCTCTCATGCACTGTCCATTTTAGCTTTAGATAATGCTGACAGGCTAATTCATACTTAATGCACTGTGCAACCTTCACTAAAAGGCTCAACTGTGTTATGTTGATTCTTACAGATTTTTTGGGTCAGATTATTTAAACATTTGACCCATGACTACACCTGTGTCTGAGGTATAATCTAATAAATTAATTTGCACACAAAGTTGTCTCTAAAAGCACACTTTTAAATGTCAGTATTGCTCAGAAAAAGCATAGTCGGTGCTGGTACCGGTTAAGGAGGCAGGTCTGATGGAGAAGATGGATGGCGAGGTGGAAAGGGGACACCCAGTTGTGGGGTTTTGGGTAGACGGTGGTCCCCCTCCTGCAGGCTGCTGTAGAGGCTCCTGGTTCCTCTCCTTCATGCATTTCTCCAGGGAAAGCTGCAGAAGACCCAGTTTCTGGGAGGACTCCTGCACCCGGGACTGAGCCAGCGAGGAAGAGAAACACTATATTGTTGTTTGGGCCTTTTAAGCATAGGCTGTTTGGTATTTTGGGATATGGTTTATCCCCTCAGTTCATCCTCCATCAGAAACCAGCTGTTTTAGCTGAACAGTACAGCCAGTCTCCATTTTTTTTCCATTTTTTTTTTTAGAAAATTCTTCAGATCTTTTAGACATGCCTTAAAACAAACTTCTTTCTCCTCTGAAGTACTTTAAAACAAATGTGACTGAGAATCCTACCTCAGCCAGGGCCTTCTGGTCCAGCGATGAGATCCCTTCAAGCTCCTTCACCACATCTTTGGCCAGCACCAATGCATCTGCCTCCCTCTGCACATAGTGCTGCAACTCTACCAAGCGAGCATCCACGAGACTGGCAGCGAGGGGAGATATCCCTGAGAGGGAAGAGAAAGAGAGTCTTGATACTTGCTATTAGTATTTCTAAATAAGAAGTTAACCCTTTTCTCTCAAATGTCACTGAGGAAAAAAGCACTACATTTTCTATGTGTCTGGCATTCAGCTGACACTTTTCGGAAATGTAGAGAAGCTCTAAAAGGAAGGATTAAAACATCGCAGCTCGGGGAGACCCTTCAAATGCTGCCATGTTGATACAAGAAGAAAAACACTGCATACTAAATATATTACACGGAAGTCAAAGAATCCTGTTTTTTCTTGCTGCTTGGTTTTTTTGGTAATCGTAATTCTTAATATTCATCAAAACCAGTGACTGACAGGAGCTACAGAGTGATTATACTTCTGTTCTATTCAATAGATTTTATTTCGTTTTGAATTTTCATTAGTCTGCTACTAAAAGTAGATGTTTGCAAACTGGATCAGGTGACCCTGAACCATCCATTAGTTACGCTGCTATAGGCTCAGGCAGTTGGAGGACTTCCCATGATGCACTTAGGTAGCATTTATTCTACCATCCCCATGCATTTACACACCGCTACTGCATTAACTCGAGTCTTCTCTTTCCTGTAATTGGTGTTGTGTCCTTGTCTCTCTATGGTCCTCGTTTTTCTCTTCTTTCTTTTGTTTCCCCGCACCCACCCCCACAAGTCTGGTTGTCACAGATTAAAATGAGTTCTTTCTTCCCACTGTCACCAAATGCTTGCTGACAGGTATCATCAGATCACTGGGGATCTCTCTCTTTTATTTATATACCTTGGATAGAGGTAAATGCAGTTCAGAGCACTTCACGGACGACTGACGTAATTACTGACAATAAGACATAACAAAATGTAACAAAACTGAAAAAAATAAAACTGAAAAACAGGAGTTGAAACATCAAAGAAAATTTTAAATAATCAAAGTGAATCAAATAAAATTGTAAAAAATCAAAAAATAAATAAAACAATTAAATATAAACTAAAAATGTATAAAGAAAATACATTTTAAAAAAGTAAAGTCAAATACAATACTGAAAAGAGAGAAGCATTGTGCAATAGAATGAACTGTACAATACTCAAAAAGTGGAGCTGCCCACTGTGGCGACCCCCTCTGAATAAGGAGTATCTAACTATTAGTAGATTTATGCTGGACGACCAGAGGGGTTGTACTGGTTCATACGCTGTCACCATGTCAGACATATACACTGGAGTGAGACTAGGAAGTGCTTTAAAAAAAAGAGTAAAAGGGTATTTTAAATTAATATGGATACATACAGCGGTTTACTTTACAATATAACTTGGTTTGGGATGACTGCTGTTGTCGCCTGAAACGTGAAATATATTGAGGAGTATTTATGAAAATTAAAGGTATCAATAAATTTAACCAAAGCAGCATCAATGGAAGGATTGCTACCGCAACAATAGTGACAATGATGTCGTTGTAATTTATGGCCTCTACTCGACCATAAGTCACTGAATTATAATTGTCATGGTCCCTTGGGTTTGAGCTGTGACTTAGTGAATCACACTTTTTGTGGCCCCTCTGAGTCTGAGGCTATGGTTTTCAGTCAGAAGTGAGGAGTGCTCACTTGGAGTTGGGAATGAGTTGCTGCCTTAAGTGCAGGAGGAGTTCAAGTATCTTGGGGCTCTTGTGAGAGTGAGGGAAGGAGGGAATTGGATGTTGAAAGAGGGATTTGTGCAGCTGCTGTATTGTTTCAGATGCTGTACTGGTCTGCTGTTGGGAATAGAGACTTGAATGTGAAAGTAAAGGTGTTGATCTACGTTCCTGCCCTCACATATGGCCACATGCTGTTGGCAGTGACCAAAATAATGAGGTCACGGATGCAAATGGCAGACATGAGCTTCCTACGAAGGGTCTCTGATGTTTCAGACGGTCTCAGAGTAGAGGTTCTACTCCTCCACATCAAAAGGAGCCAATGTTTTAGGTGTCAGAACGGGATGCCTCCTGGATGCCTCCTAGGTGAGGTGTTTTGGGAATAGCCAACTGGACATGCTAGAGTGATTATGTCTCTTGACTGGCTTGGGAATGCATCGGTCTCCCATCAGAACAGCTGAAGGAGGTCACTGGGGACAGCAAGGTATGGACGTCTCTACTTAGGTTCCTGCCCCCTTGACCTAAACCCAATGGATGGATGGATGGATGGATGGAAAGAGAAAACCATTTGCTAGAGTCAACTTTTGCTTTTACACATTCTGCTGACACTTGCATACAGTGAATTAAGCTGCCTGCTGTAGTAAAGAGGACCTTTATTGGCTGTAGATGATAACATTTTAAGAAATCAATGAGAGGAAAAGAGGTCAGAGGTCCAAGAAAGGAAATAGGACCTGAGGAGCCATGATGTAGAGTTACTTGTCTCCATAATCCGTCATGCAGGAATCATTTTTTAAACACTACTTTCAGAGTTTCACAAATGGCACATATCTCCAGTTTAGAATTAAATGTCACACTTACACTCTGTCTCTAATAATCCTGTCAGAGCAGTTTCACTATTGCAATATACACTCATCATAACTGGCACAGGAGACTGTTGGCAGCAAACATTAAAGTACTCAGATCACAGTATCTCTGGATCGAAAACGCATACTTTTTCACTTACAAGAAAAGCTTTTGAATTGTGATCTTTTATTGGAAAATTTTAGTCAAACAGATAAACCCCTTGCAAAAAATGGAAGCTCTGGCAAAAATCGGTTGCTTTTTCTGGGTTAATGAGACATGTTATTTGAAAATCCGACAGAACTGTTGTGACTGGCAACAGGCAATATAATAGAGGATTTCACGCCTCTTTCAAGATAATTTGCACACTTAAATAAAGTAGAAGACGAGGGTATTATAGAGGACTCACTTGCCCCAGCACTCTGACCTCCATGAGTGGAGATGTTAAGGTTTCCACCACCATCAACACCGCCGCCGCCGCTGCTGCTGCCAGCCTGGGCAACTTTGATAATCTGCAGTCGGATCAGCTCAATCTTAGAGCGGCTATCCTGAAGCATCTGCTGAGCTGTGGACAACATCTGATCCTGGATAACAACATCACATTAAGAGACAACAAGCCTCACTTCATGACAGATAGGTCAGCTGGGACTGGAGCAGCATGCTGATTGAACATAGACAGAGTTTAGCATAACGTGTGGTGGAACGTGAGGAATTCACCAGAGAGAGGGTTGCACACACAACTCATTTACATATTGGACCAAAACAAGAGCGAAAGTAGACATGGATTAAGTGAGAATAACATACTCAGATCAAATGGAAACACTATGACTTTGCACTTCACTCACCTCGGGGTGATTCTTCGCTCCTTGCTAAATAAGGATTAATCTGTCATCCTCTGTGGAAGTGGCGGGAGGGGACTTCTCAGGTTGCGCCTCTCCACCTTCACTATCCTTGAACCACAACAAGTCCCCTGATGTGATGGTGCGTTCACAGACACACTGACTGCCTGCTTCCTCGGATGCAGCTCCTACATCTTTAGACCTTGATCAAACAGCCTGTCCTCTTGTTTGTTTTCTCCTTTCTTCCTCTACAACATGCCATTCCCACTGCA
>VVHJ01032874.1:0-11779 GCA_015107715.1 Tylochromis polylepis | reverse complement strand
ACTTTTTAATTTTTTTTTTCCCTTTTTTTTTTTTTTTTTTTTTAAATTTCATTTGGGATTCTGAACCCTTAAAACTTTTTCCCCCTACGTGCTTAATGAGTACCAGCTCATTCCTTTGACTTGTAATGTTTAGAGGGAGGGTAGGGTGGGGGTGGAGTATGTTGGATATTGGGGAGAGTGGTTATTTTGACACCATTTCTATGGGATTTTTTTTTTCATTGTATTGTTTTACAGATATCCATGAGATTTGAAATGACATTTTTAATAAAGAACAAAATGGAAAAAAAAACAAGCTTGTAAATTTTGCCCCCCACTGCTTCATGGGTTTAAAAAAATGGACCTGTTATCTCAGAATTTACATTTAATCACCCTTTTCCTTTTTTCGCTTGGGGTGGGGGAGAAGAAATTGTTTTAAATTTGAGGTGTACAACTTGCTTTGTTACAATAATAAAACTTACTGTGTATACATGTGTGGGAGTCTTCAAACCACGTGGGTGTATTCAAATTTAAGAAAATATATTCAGTTAGCGGAAAAGGCACCAGGGTTAACTACTTTTAAAGTCTGTCAGCTGGAGAAGGATTTTGGAGTCATAAGCAGGCTTGAAGCAAAGTCTTCTGTTAGTAGGCGATGGGTGATTAAAGCCAAGAAGGTGTGCTCCGATTCCTTGAAATTGGTTTTTGTTATCCTGTCAGGCCAGTCATTTGGCTGGAAGGCCCAACCTAGAGAAAAGTGGCAAAATCAGTTACCTGAAAGGAAGATGTAACTTGTTTAGGTGTTTCAGAGAAGTGGGATACATGTCAGGTTAATCATAAAAGCCTGAATTCAAATGTACTAAATCCCGACTTAAAAATTAACTTTTCTCCAGCTCTGAATTTAACAACTTTAAGTACTTTAGTTTGGATAAAAGGCACACTTGAAAGAAATGTGCATGTCCCAGCATTCATTACACACAAATGCAGTCAACCATACCTTTAAAAAGTAAGGGGTGAGTGTTTAAGGAAATATCTAACCTATAAATTAAAAAAACAAACAAGCATCTGTTTTTAAAAGCAGAGTCATGGCCAGGTAGGGTTCTGTATGTGACTAAGTGGGTGTAAGTGAAAAATGAGTTAGTCATCTAAGGGACCAAATTAAATCCAAGTTTCAAATTGTGGCACATGGTATAAAAGAAGGCTGCAGGTGCCTTAAACCTGAATTCTTTTCAAAGGCCACCAGGGGGTGAATCTTGTGGCTGCCACATGACTTCTGGTCCTTTACAAGTCTGGGAAAACTACCCTCTGCTCTGCCCTTGGAAAACATTTTCCTGATGCGTCTATGGGCTCAGTTGCTCATTTTGGGGCATAATAACACATTTCATATTCAAAATGTCAGGAGGATTATCTAGAAGAATAATAATTTTTCATCTGTTTAGATTTTACTAATATACAGTTTAAACATATTGGATTAACATGTTTTCTTTATATGACTTTATGTTAAAACTGTGTAATGCACAAAAATATGCAACCAAAATACAAAGATGTAAACCAGAGTTATTATAGTAGTTTATTTCTAATTTATTTTGCGTTTTTACTTTTACTTCAGTCTAATTTCAGTGCTGGTTTTCTTAATTATTATAATAAAAAGCACCTTTGTCAGCAGTATAATTTTCAGAACATCAAAATCTCAATAAACAGATTCACCAAAGCTTAACGTAATTGTGTTCACATTTTTTTAAAAATATTACTACTAGATTAATGTAAACATAATATTTCATCTCAGCAAAAACAGCACCAAAGCGTCTTCAGGCAGATTATAACTAACTATTCTTCCTGGTACATTGTATTTGAAAGCTAACCAAACTAGTTTTAGTGAAATAAAACTAAACAAAAAACTAAAGCTAGCTATGAAAGAAGATTTGAGTTAATTGAAATAAAAATAAAAACTAGACTTTGCTAATAATAATGAGCTAAACAAAAACCTTAAATATTGTTTGATAAATATTTATCAAACATAAATAGGTCAATTCAAAGTGTTTTAAAGACATTTTAATTGGCTATTAAAAAAAATAACTAAGAAGAAAGAATTAACTAAAATTTACTTCTTTCTTTTATACTTTATGCATGCCAAAATATCCTTGGGCAAGATACTAACTCCAAGTTGCTCTCCGATGCATCCATCGGCGTATGAATGTTAGTTAGTTAGTTAGTTAAATGCATATAAAACAGCGCTTGTGTGGATGGGTGGCAATGCGGCATGTTGTATAAAGCGCTCCAGGAGAGTAGAAAAGCGCTATATAAGAATCGGTCCGTTTACCATTTAGTTTACATTAAAACGTTTATAATTTTGTTCAAACATATTTTAGCCAGATGAAAATTTACCAAAATATTTTTTCGAGTTAGGTTCAACATATCCGAGAAAGTTTTAGATGTGTGTTAAGTTTATCAGGAGATCGACATTTCGATTTAGCTTTCTCACACATCAGTTTAATTAACTATAATTCCCGATGTGTATGTTTACCCACCTAGGTGAATGTTACACCTGGGACAGGTGGCCACGGTCCAGGAGAACCCCGGGAACCAGGTGAAGCGCTTGTCTGCCGGCCAGTGCTGAGTAACGTCGGCTTTTCTGAACGTGATCACCTCAAACTGGTGTCCGTGGGGGTTTTCAAACAGCTGAACGTTAACCCTTCGACCCCCGAGCAGCGTGTCGTTGCGGCTGGAGAGCGCCAGCCGGCTAGGTACGTAGCGGATGTCCGTCCCGAGTGCTAACTCGTGTCCGCAAGCCCTGCACAAGATCAGGGTGTCCGTGCTGCTTGCTCCTCGGTCCTGTGCCTCCGCTGCAGCAGCCGCAACACACGCTTCACCGAGCTTGTGGGCACTGGGGTAAAACAGGAGCATAAAGGAAACGTACTGCACCGTTAACTGCCCCAGCATGTTTGTTAGCAGCCACGCGCACATGGAAGGCTAACCACAAGCTAAGCTAACTGAAACTCTTAGCAGCTTTATTTTTAGCCGACACGGCGCATGGAGCGAGAATCAATAACTGGCTGTCAGATATCAGCACAAATGATAAAACATATAAAACTGACCACTAAATTTTTATGTACATTTATTATATCGTTTCGATTGGTGAACTTTGGAGCGGCTGGCTAGTATGAGCGTGTTAGCTTAAGATTCGGAAGCGCCAAAGAAAGAAACAGGAAGTGGATTAATCTCTAACTCGTCTCAGACTTCGAACACTGCGGTCTTATTTAACTGGAAAACAGTTATTTACTTTAGCAGAAAACTCATCATTATACATGAACTGAATTTGAAAAGTAAAACATTTAACAGTAATTTCATTGTTTTTTTTGTTTGTCTGGTGGGGGTTTTTGTTTTGTTTTGTTATAACAGTTTTGTGCTGCGTTCACATTGCATGGTTTAGAACGGAATTCCCTAAACTGTCACAACAAGGGTAACTGCTGCAACGCCATTGTTGTTATAAATATGTAACACTAACTTGCTTTTATACGTTTTAAGAGCTAGATTATTCCTATTCGAATTGAAGCGTGAATACATTTAAGAAGGGTATTCATTTATTTTGATCTTTTCTGACACCACGTAAAAGCAGCGTAGACTTTACCGTTACTTTTAATGGTTACCACGGACAACGCTTACACAAAACTTCCCTCTCCACCAATCACAAAGCGGGATCTTGCAAACGAGCCAATCAGGCAGGTCGTTTGTCAAGCCAAACAACCGTTTTCTCTACAGGGAGAAGCCGAGATTCATCTTGGAAGCAGACTGTGTATCACGATAAAAATGCGCTTTTTAACACTTGTTTCAACGGGTCATTATTGAGCCCAAACGGGGTCTATGAGAATGAAAACCCGGGATCCATCGCCGTCGCCGCCACCGGTTCACCTCCACGTACTGGAGACTACGCCTATACACGTTCACATGAGGAGGAGTCCCAGCAAAACCCCACAGGTTACTGCACTTTCTAGATTCAGTGGAAATACTCCGAAGGGTTCGTAAATCACTTTTGTACGCTGATGTGAGGTGTATTCACAGATTTAAATATCCACGATCTACAGGGACGGCTGATGTTTATCACATGTCGTATTTCTGCCGCACTTATTTGTTAGTTTTCTTCTAGACAGCCCTCACCCCACCTTTTCACAAGCTCTCAAAGAGTTTCCAGAGGAACAGGACGCTACGTTAAGTCTTGAAGCGTTTCGCCTGAATCTGTTTACCTTTTCTAAAGAATCGGGAAAAAGGTGCCCAGGTGAAGGGCGATGGAGGCAGGCCAAAGGTCCGGAAGCCGTGGATTCCTCCAGGAAGACTGTCCTGCAGAAGAGACGTGGACTCCCATAAGTGTCAGGTCTCTTATTACTGGTCATCTCTGTTAAATGTACTGGGAGCTGTGGAGAGGAAAGATTTTCTGACAGCAGCTTGTTTCTTTAACAAGACAGATGTACTGAAAGCAGTAAAAAAAAAGACTACGAACAGAACTTATTCTCTCAGGGCTGATTTACTAATTAACAAAGGTAACTGACATCCATTACCATGGACCATCTGAACTACACACAGAGTATGCACATATCACTTTGAGCTTATATTCCTTATTTTGACATGTTAGATTGCTGTTTTTCTGTTATGCTCTTTACCTGCCACTGATGGCACAATATGCACAACATGGGGCCGTTTACAAGAAAAAGTAGAAATTAAGTAAAATAAGTGGAATTTAAGCAAGACATAATAAAAACTACAACCTCAGGACTTGAGGACCTTAAAAATGACATCCAGGGCAAGAGAAAAAATGTCATAAATATCCACAGACATAGAAAAAATAAAAATTGTGAGCTGAATAAAAGTAGTTGGATACATTTTAATCCACAAACATTCAATCACACAAAGAAGGGCTGGCAGACGCCTGCTATAGTGGCTAACGTGGCAGCTGAGCTGGACTGTGTGCCCCACTTGCAGAGGGGTACTGGCCCCCAAAGACTTCACCTCCCACAAGACCCTGCACGTCATGGAGAGCAAGGAGTTCCCCTCCTAAATAATATTTGTATGTGACAGACATGTCTGGTCAACCCATCACTGACTGGGATGTATTAATCATAGAGTGCCTAAGACAGTGCCTTTTCGTGTTTTATTTGAGGATTAAACATAATTTTATTTTATCTAAGATGCAGTTGAGGATAGTTTGATGAATATGCTTCTTGTTTCTTTTGGTAGGCGGAATATTGGCTATGTCATATGTTGGGGGAGGTCATAGACCAAGAGGCAGTTTGCCAGTTCGTTGTAGGACACTAAGAAACAGACGACCATTCAAACTCAAATTCACACCTACGTCCAATTTTGAATAACCAGTTAACCTAACGTGCTTATGTCTCTGAACTGTAAGAGAAAGCTGGAGAGAACCCGCGCAGGCAGACGAAAAACGATTTAATCCTGTTGGATAAACTTGCACGATAAAATGCTCTTTTATAGGCTGAATGAAATGATAATCCTTTTCGTTGGATTCTCTAGTATAAAATCCTTTGGGATTCATTTTTCTATTAATTTCTTCTTTTAGAATCCGAAAGGACTTTGGACTAGAGTTTTATAATTTGGATTAAAACTGAGATAACAAATTTAAAAACAAAAAAGAATTAATGAAAAAAAGCCATGGGATTTAAAAATGACTTACATACTACTATTTTCATCCTGTCTTATTTCTCAGGAACTTAATTTGGAAAGTAAATCTTTCAGTGGAGAATCGAGTTCAACAAAAAACCATCAGGAGATTGAAATGAATGAATGATGTCAGAATTTGGTTTGCAGCTGTTCTCAGTTTATTTCTGTCTTCTTCGAGGCTGATCCCTGAACCGTATTTCTGTTTGTTGTGATCAGACGAGCCGAGTGCGGCATCAGACAGAAAGTGGGATCAGACATCAGAACGAAGCAGAGGAGCAGGAGGAAGAGCTGGATGCCGTGTCCGAGGACCTCGGCATCCTACTTAGAGAGCAAGAGAGCTTTCGCCGTTTAAAGAAGTAAGTACAGCTTCAGCAGTCTGACACGCAACAAACATTTGTACTCGTGACCTCATATCCAGAGGAAGTTTAACCAGAATGGTTTAGTAGCGTTTGAAGCTGATAAAGAATAAACATCACTGCTTGGGACATTTTGTTTTGTGATGATGTTTCTGCTTTTGGTGGATACTGTGACTTCGCGATTGTAGACAATAAGGCATCCCTTACAGTTAGATGGAGTGACGTCCAGTCGTACAGCGTCTCTGAATCTTGTCACCGGAGCGCTGAACAAATGCCGAACGAATTCATGTTATAGCTATGATTATGCAAAATTAATGACGAACACAGTTAACCTGGTGTCTGCAGCAGGCATGTCATCGATAACAAGTATACGACTCCGCCACAACACAGCTGAAACTGTCGTAAACCTTTACTTTGTGTATCGGTGCGAGTGCTCAGGTGTCGTTTTCTCTGAATTGTTGCTGTGTTTTGGACCTGAGGGCCACCAGTGATCATAAAAACCAAAGTCCTCCCCGAAGCAACGCTTTGACTTTGCAGTCATCGTGGAAAGAATCCAGGTCGTCATTTTGAAGTATCTGCCTAAATGAATGAGAAGAGATGTGGCTTTAGTTCGAGCAGTAACTTCTGAGCACTGCTTTTTTCCTCACAGTTGGATGATGTGTTTTGCTTCAGGTATTCATTTGCTCACTGAGGCTCATTAGTGCGTCTGAAGTCCTCCATTAATTTCTTAGGATTTGTTGAGTGCCATTTCTCCTACTCCTACAATGTGAAAACTGCAATCAAACAATAAGCAGTTAAATCTGATTTATTTATTTTTTTTAAATTGGTGAATTTGCCCAAAAAAAGCTTTTTCCTACCAAAAGTACATCTTCTACTGCAATCTTTGCTGTTGCAGAAATCTCTTTTAATGGGTGGAGACAAGTATTTCTTCTTCAGGAGTCACTTGGATGAGTGACGAAACGTTTCTCCCACTGAAAACGCTACGTCAAGATGAACAGAATCAACCTTTTGGGATTTACTTACCTGGATGACTGAGCATGCATCAAGAAATAAAAGGAGGAGAACTAACAGTCAGTGGGTGCTATTCAAAACAAATAAATAAAAATAACCAAAAGTACCTCCAATATCGGGAGCTAATGTTCATAGATAGGTTTTTTTTTTTAAGTTAGTTTTTATTTTTTTATTATTTTTTTCTACAATTTAATGGACTAAACGAACCAAATGCATCTCCAAGTAGCGCCCCTATTGGTAGAGATTAGTATGTCAAATGCCTGAAACTACCAGTGTGCATGGTTACCAGCACAACACTGAGAAAGGTGGTCCAGCAGAAGGCTGCTCACCCAGAATCAACGTCGCCCTGAATAACTGCTGCGCCTTTAAACGGGTGGTGTGACTGATGCAGCTCAACTGGAACGGGGACTGGGTACCAGAGGACTCAGACGGTGACGGCAGTCAGGGGGAGAGAAGGCGAACACGTGGATTTAGCACAAGGAAATATAAGTTTCAGCTTTCAGTGAATCCTGCAAAGCTACTCTAGTAGAGTCTAGCAGAGGAAAGGCCATCTTTCACTCTAATATACTTTCTGCTGATGCACACAATGATATTTCAGGTCTGCTTTGTTTACAGGCCAGATTCTCGTGGTCACAGAGAGACAGATGTGCTCCTGAGGGCCCTCGTTGAAGCAGAAATCGACGGCGTAGCTGTAGCCAATCAGCTGACAGCCTTGAAGGAAACTATCGACAGCTTTGCCAAAGTAAAACCTGCACTGAAAGACATTTTACTGTACCCGATAAATCAAGTGGATGAAGAAATGAGGCAGAAGGAATAGATTAGGATATGTTTGGATAACATAAATGTTTATGTTTTAGGACAAGACGCCATCAAAACTGCACGCAGCTTCTCTGGAACGGCAGCAGAAGTTGTTGTTGGAGAAGATTCTGATGTTTGATAACACAAACCACAGCCTCCGACGGCTCCTCAGAGAGTGGAGTGAACATGAGGTACAGGAAGAAGACAGAAATTTAAGAAGTGGGAATGTCAGCTTGCCATTATTCACTCCTGACTTTCACTGTATCCACAGCGGGAATCGCTGGTGCGGTCAGAACAGACAGACGCCCTGAGGAAGAGACTGGCCGACAGCGAAGCAGAGAACATGGTGAGTGATTATCACCTGCTTTTTACCTCATTTTACATCAGAGCAAATTTCTGAGAAGATGTTTCTTCTTTTGCAGCACCTTCTGGCCAAACTCAGCCACAAGGAGAAAGAGGCCTCTAAGCTTGCAGAGCATTTGGACTTTGAAAAGGTTTTCCACAAATAACTGATACCTCTCAGACAGACATGCACATCCTTAACGATCTCTCCCGCTCATCCTCTGCTTTCCACTGTCACGGCAGGACAACGCGAAGACGACCGAGGAGCTTTCAAGAATCCTGGAGTCAACCCGCAGCCACCTGGAGTCTCAGCTGAGCCGAGCAGAGGCAGAAAAGACCCGGCTGGCCGCTCAGATTCAGGTCTGTTAACGCAAAACGCAGTCGTATGCGTTAACACACTGGAACGATGGAAGATGTCGACTACAACCGAAGACTTAAAAAACCCTTTTGATACTTCAGGCCATATTTACTAGTCAAGGCAATTAATGCGATCGGCAAAAAAAGTGCACAAGTGAGAGTGCAAAATGTTGTAATTTAACAACCAAAAATGCCACATGAAGGTATCTAAAGACATATTCGGTGCAAAAACTGAGGTCTGCCGTGTCAAATACTTTTAACACTTTATTTTCATCTACATTTAAAAATGCCTGAAAACAAGTTACTCTGAATGAATATATGATCAAATGTTGCTTTTAAGGGATAAAAAAAGTAAAAGTAAAAAGACAACCCGACCATCAGCTACTGTGTGGCTTCCTCCAAACTCTAATTCACTCCACCTGTTTATCTGTGAACTTCAGTAAACAGGATATATGACCAATCTTAACGCCTGTGCCCCCAGGGTGAAGTTACCACATCCAGTGTTTACACTGTACCAGACATCATCACCAACCTGACGTCGGTAATGACCATTGCAATTCCTGGAGGAATCTGCAATCTGCTGAAAACAGCACAAACTAGCAGGTCAAAAAAGAGAAGACCCAATGAGGGAGTGAGTAATCTACTGAAATAATAATGCAGTGTAGGCACAGGCACATGTTTCTCTCTAGAAACAGCATGGCAGTTTGGATCAGTGAGAGGCAGCTGAAGGAGAATCAGTATGTTCTAATATGAAGGCAGACTCCTCTGTTCGAAACTGCTGGGGACTGTGTGCGGATAAATGCGAGGCACCTCCGGATCGATCTCACAGCTCAGAAAGAGGAGGGCTGATTTATTACAGCTGTATAACCCTGAAATCTGTGTGTAAGAGCCGACTTACATATGTGTAAGAACATGAAACGATATTTCTTTGACTCTCATGTCTGCTATTGAAGTTATCGTGCCAAGTGTGTGCATTGCTCTTGTATTTTTTGTTTATGCATGGCATGCAAGGCTGCAGGTATTGTGACACGCTCCGTGACCGTTTGAGTCACGCAGATCTGATACAGGAGGGAAGCTTGTGTGGTTGCAGTTTTCATTGTGGACGATCTCTGCGGAAATGTGAATAAAACTTGGAACAGTGAAGTCTCCACCACGCTCATGTTCAAGTTTCATGAGCGTGGTTCACTAATGGGTTTAGACTGGCCACAAATATACCTGTGTTCACACCTTTCACTTACAAAATAGACACTGAAACTCTTTCTTTAAGCCAAAAGAGGCTTTTTCCCAGGAAAAGTAAGTCTGGCACAATGTTTTTAAAGTTTACCTGAAAGCACTTTAGCTGCTTTGTTTCCCTTGTCCTTGTTCTGAACTTATGTTTTCTTCCATGTATCTGTAGTAAATCGTCCTGGGAGTCTTTTGACGTGCACACTTTGCCAGTGAAGCTCATTCTGAATCCTAAATCTCACCCTCTAGCATTCATTACTCTTTAAACCAGCTTTCCTGCTTCTCTCCTCTCTCTCTATGTGATGTAGAGGATGCAGCAGAGCCAGGAGCAGCAGCAGAAGGAGCTCCAGGTGCTTCAGGAGGAGCTGCAAACTCTGAGGGAGCAGAGGGAGGCTGAGGAGAGGAGACCTGACCAGAAAAGTCTGGCCCTGCTCACCGAGCAGGCAGAGCGAGCCGAGGAGGCCGCCAGGCGGCTCGCGGACAAGCTTCAGGAGAAGGTCAGTATGTGCAACCCATGTGTTTCAACCTGGTCACTGGTTTCTTGAAGTCACACATTACCTACATTACATCCTGTAATAAACTAAAAACTATTTTTTCCGATCCATATTTTTAAAAATCTTTTCCCAGTATTCCATGTTTTCCTAGTATTGCTGGTAGATGATAGATGGAGAAGGTGGTGGAGAAAACATGTTGGTTCCTTTGTGTGACCGTCACACCTGTGTGGTTTCTTCTGCATGCAAATGAGTTTTCTCAGCGGTGTCTTGTCCGATCACGTGGTTTATGCAAATTGATTCAAAGGAGAGCCGCTTGGGCGAGTGGCAAGTTTCCAGTGAGTGAAACACACAAGCAGCAGAGGTGAGGACTGAGCCTGTACCAGACACACAGGCACTTCCTGCTTACTCTGTTCGTACTCTTTCACCTGCTCACCTTATTGCAGGTGACTTGTTTATGAGGAGCACTTGAAATAATAAATTAAGTCAAAAAGAAAAGAAGGAAACGTGTGAGTGTTTTTGTTTTTTCTTAAAGGAGTCCCAGCTGGCTCAGGCTCTGTCAACATCCAGTGACTGGTGCCTCCGCCACTCGAAGGAGGCAGCGGCTAAAGGACAGCTAGAACAGGAAATCTCTGCTCTCAAACAGTGAGTGCATTCATGGAAACACTCGTTTAGTTCTCCTTGTTTCTGTAAATAAATCTATAAATGTAGCCCAGCATCACCGGACAACATGTGAGTAAGCCTGAAAATGAATGCTGTTGTGGTCCGTTTCATATTTACGCCTTCATGAGGAATTTCAGGTCCAACTCTGACTGGTTCGCTGCTGACCTGGAAAACGATAACAATGAGATGTCTAAGGCAGGGGTGTCAAAGATAAGGCCTGGGGGGCCAGAATTGGCCCTGCAAAGACTCAAATCCAGCCCACTAGACAGCTTTGGAAAATATGAAGGAGTGCATAGATTTTGACTTTGTAACTGTATTTTCATAAGTTTGACAACTTTTCCTATTGATAAAGGACCCCCACCACATTGCTATTTCATAGTACACCAAAGTAATTACTGCATCACTGCAGCGTGATGCAGACGCTGTACCGGTCTGTTGTGGTGAAGAGAGAGCTGAGTGTAAAAGTGAAGCTCTCGATTTACCGGTCGATCTACGTCCCCACCCTCACCTATGGTCATGAGCTGTGGGCAGTGACCCAAAGAACGAGATCGCGGATACAAGCGGCAGAAATGGGCTTCCTCCGAAGGGTGGCTGGCGTCTCCCTTAGAGATAGGGTGAGAAGTTCAGCCATCCAGGAGGGGCTCAGAGTAGAGCCGCTGCTCCTCCACATCGAAAGGAGCCAGTTGAGGTGGTTCAGGCATCTGACCAGGATGCCTCCTGGGCGCCTCCTGGGTGAGGTGTTCTGGGCATGTCCCACCGGAAGGAGGCCCCGGGGCAGACCCAGGACACGCTGGAGAGATTATATCTCTCAGCTGGCCTGGGAACGCCTCGGTGTTCCCCCGGACAAGCTGGAGGAGGTGGCTGGGGAGAGGGAGGACTGGGCTTCTCTGCTTA
>VVHJ01032873.1:0-12038 GCA_015107715.1 Tylochromis polylepis | reverse complement strand
TATGTTGTAATTTGGGGGGGGGGGGGGGGGGGGGGGGGGGGGGGGTGGTGGGGGGGGGGGGGGGGGGGGGGGGGGGGGGGGGGGGGGTCCACACACTGAAACAGACTGACATGCATCAGTCTGGGCAGCCAGACTGGGCAGAGAAATTTTGCTTTTAGACTTTGCCACTCATTTTATTTCTCTATCTGATAAGAAAACTATTCCATCAGACAGTTATTTGTAGTGAATGAAATACAGTTACAGTTTCAAACAGTTTTAAGCACCACATCCGAAATTCAATCACTTTTCAAACCTTGAAAAGACAATATTTAACTCCAAGCATTTTCAAGAATTTCAAGCACCCGTACGAACCCTGTACGTATATAGTGTTTGTGGTATCAAAATGTTTTTTCTAACTTGCACATAATGATTGGCCCCCTATCGAGAGCATCTCAAAGGATTTGAGGGTAAAGATCTGTCCGCCTCATGATCAGTAATCCTGCAACAGTCTATAGATTCCTCTTTAGTCTTCAGAAATCGTTAATCCTCAGAAAGGACAGCGTGACATTGAGGCAGTGGAACACAGTCACTGCTGTCTGAACTATGTCCCACTTAGAAAAGAACTTGGGGATGCGAAGTACAAGACTACCCAGTACAGGTTAAGAGATTACACTTTCAAAAACATCACAAGTCATTTGCACTCCAGCTGATTATAAATGTGACATTGTGTCATTGAAATTTTGTTGCTGAGTAAGATGTGGCCACGGAAAGGTTAAATAGCAGTGAAATCAATTTAATTACCCCGCCTGTCCAGCCTCCCTTACAAAACACTAACAGTACAATTAATAGACAGGAATTGACAGATGGATTAGTGCTTTAAACAGACAGAGATTATTCCTCTGAGCAACTGTGTTCCAAGGAGAGGAAAGGAGAGCGCGCCAGCTCCACACAGATCCTAACATTCCCTTTGGCTGTTTCGACAAGGGAGACACTGAGAAAAAAAACTCAGACACAGTGTGCTCTAAGGGAGAGGGATACATAAAGAAAGGTAAGGTTTGACTGCAGTATTACATCACTACATTCATTGTCGTGCCTCCTTGTCTCTTCCCTGACATTTCCAACTGTGAAGTAAGGTATCCAGGGTCAGAAATGATGTCTCACTGCCACAGCTGACCCATAACATTGCTTGAAAGGCAGTGATTATGTTGGCGAGCTAGCGAGACAAAAACACAGCGGCCCAAACAATAGCGGGAGGTCACCTTGATACAGCTGCCTGCCGGAGACAGTGCTCGAATGAGGAGAAAATGACTCAATTACCACCAGGCACAGAGTGGAGAACTGGGGAGAGGGGGGCAGGAACGGACAGATACAGGCAATCTGAAAGTGTGGCGAAAAAACAAAAAAAATTCAGTGGCAGCATTTTTTTTTTTAAAGCTCCCACATTTGATTATATAAATACTGTTCTGCAATCAAAAATCTTTGAAGTGTTTGTTTTGGACTTTTGAAGCAGTAATTTAAGCAGCAAAAAAAGAACATTTCAATTAAAAATTTATTGAAATTTTCAGCTGAATTCATACCATTGTTTCACATTGCATTTAATGAAACTGTGTTTTCAGTTTTGCTAAGGTACTCAGCTTTTAAAAGGCTAGATTGCTCCATTATTTTTACTTTGCTCCAATGGAGGAAATACCAGAGTATCCAAATCCCATTAGTTTAAGAGATATATGGATTTGAAAAGAACAACATAATGCTCTAAGGCCTGCCGTATGCACCAATTTTGTATAAATATAACCTAAGTTGTTATCCGTGTGTATGGCCTTTGATTACTTTGTTGGGAGTCATAACTATAGTTTAATGATATAGTGAAATGTGATGATTCAAATTTAACTCCATATATTTTATTGTGACTACAAGACAGAACAAAATAAACTGTGGTTTTGTTTTGTTTTTTTGTATTTGATTGACCTTAGTGTAGCCCCTTAAATTCATCCACTGTACTGCTTTCCCAGTCAAAGACACCAGTTTATGGTCAAGAGCAGGAATCTGTTGTCAAGCAGCTTCTGTTCCTCCTCAAGCTCCAAATGGGGAACATCTGACAGGCGTCAAGCTGAACTGACAGCGTCATCCCTTATATTGCCAGAGGTCTCCTATTTCTATCCACTGTGGGAAACAAGGATTTTCAGAAAATTTGGAACGGGGTGAGATGCGGCTTAAATGTTTGCACCAGAAAAAGCCTTGAGCTAGAGATCATCCCTCTACAAACTGTAAAAAAATAATCTGAGGAGTCGGTATTTGTGTGGCTGCTGATCTATGGTGAAACAGATTCATGAGATCACTGCTTTGCATTGCAGGCTAGGAGTTGTAGTTGTGATTATGTGTTACACTGTGAGCCGATGCATACAGCTCAGACTCTGAAACCTACTAGAAAAACCTTGAAAGTTTGACCTTTTTTATCTGAGATGTTGCAGAGAAAATAATGCGCACCTTTATGTCAAACAGAGTAAATAATACATTATTCATACTCCTTCCAAAACATTCTATTGATGGTTTCAGCTGATTCACAACTTTGCTTCTGGAAAGCCAACCAGCCAAGAGAAAACAGGGATCACGTGAGGCCAGTTATAGTCAGACCGCTCCGACTTCCAGTATATTTCAGAATTGATTTTCAAGTTCCTCTGCTTACATACACTATATGGAGCTCTAAATGGCCTCGGACCACTTTATATTACAAACTGCACTCCCACACAGTCCCATGATGATCGTCTACATACTTCTCACTCATTCTACCGCTAAGATAAGTTAGGAATGAACCTTTCATCAAATATTCGTTGCAAGAGACAAACACCATTCCAAGCGGCACTAAGGAGGCAAATCAGCCGCCCAGTTGAAACAACTTTTAAATGTCTGTTTATTTACCCTAGCATACAAGTGTGTTATTTCTCTAGTCAATGTGAGGACATTCACCTTTTCCACTTTACAGGACAGCATTAAAGTTGAAAGGGATAAAGGGAAAGACAAGAAGGGATCCAAAATTAAAAGTGTAACTGCTGCACATCAAATGCCAAAGGTTTCCAGACTTTTTGCACACATTATCTATAACCCTGTGGATTTAGCTGAGGCCTTCCACTAAAAGTTTCCATCAATTTGGAAACGCTTTGAAAGAATGTTACAAGGTGAGATCTTGACAGACAACCCATTAGTAACCAATGGCTGAAAGACATGGAGGAAAATCAGAGGTTCACAAGCCCCTTAAAAATGAGACTACACAATACTTGGTTAAATCACACCAAGCTTTGTCAGCGCCAAAGTGAGGACAGTGACTTCACCTTGCTGTCAAAGATTTGGAGGGCACATGTAAAAATATGCTGGCTTCCTATTTGCAATATTCGACTGAAAACACGCACAGCCTGATCATGTTCAATGTTTTGCTGAATGTATAAACATTTTTTCTTAATCAATGCAGTAACAGAGGAAATATAAAGAGCCTATAAAGAGCCAACATATCCAATTCATATTTGGCTACCTCTTTGTGGAGCGCTGCACCACTGCCAACATGCTTGATATGTTTGAATTGCTGTCTCGAAGTCCCATTCTGACCATATTTGCATGACTGCTGGACCCTTCTGCTGGGACTTATTTGGCTGGTAGCTCAGGTGGTAAGAGACAGTTGTTTTGGTGTCACTTTGGCATAGAAAACATGTTAGGGGATTGTATTTACTTTTCATGTACATGTTTTCAAATGAAAGTACTTTTGATTACTGTAAATGCATTATTCCAAGGTTTAGGTATGTGGAGACACACTTGTGGACTCTGTTTCACAGCATCCCTTATTCATTAAAGTTGTAATGTTTATCGATTACTGAAGCACTGCACTGCATTTTTTTTATGAGTCCCAACGAAAGCTTCGTAATATATATACTGTCTGTAGTAGTCGTTGTGATATATAGTATCTTATATCGTAGTTAACACATTCTCTTAACCCAGGAAAGATTCCTGGTTTGGGACAGGGAGGAGACACAAATTCCTAGTAGGGTTGCATCAAGAAAAAAAAATCAACAACAACAAAAAAAACCACAAATCAAACACACAGATCCATCCACTGTGGCAACCCTTCACACTGTGGCAACTGAAAGAAGAATATATGCATATTGTGTTATATATCCTTTTTTTAATTACAAAAGCACTGATGCAGAAACAGAAGAGCAAAAGAGATGAGTGCAATTCATAAAAAGCTGTGTGGTGTGTCCCCCCATATCTTTACCACACAACTCTGTCAGTCTCAAAAATTAGCCCTTGACAGTCTCCCAGAAGAGTTCATGGCATGTAGGCCAATTTATATATTAAGCTTTTGCTGTGCCTGAGGCCGGCCAGCCTTTAGCAGCAGCCAGCCAGCTCCACTGCATCTGCCCACAAACATACAAATATGAACATGTGTACACACACACACACACACACACACACACACACACACACACACACACACACACACACACACACACACACACACACACGTATACTGTACTTACATCCCCAGGTCTCTCAGCTGATAAATTTTCCCATACTTGAGTGTGTGTGTGTGTGTGTGTGTGTGTGTTTATCAGAGTGAATGTTAGAGAAGCCTGCTGGAATGGGACTTTTCAGGGACAAACACTGAGTGACTGAGCAGGCTGAATCTGTGTGCATGTGTTTCTGTGTGTGCATATCTGAGCCATGTTCTTGGCATTCAGTCATTGCTGTGCACACACACTTGTCACGTTACGGTGTAATGGTAATGCAGTGTTGAGGCACACAGGAGAACAGAGGCAGTCCATCATCCACATTTTTAGATCATATGTAAGTCTTAGTAAGAGGGTAAAGGGTTGCTTTCAGAAGGTAATTTTTTAAATGTGTAAATGTTTTGTAAAATGCTACACCATTAATATTAGGTCTTTTTCTAAATAGTGAAAAGATACGTAATTATGTATTCACTTTTTTTTTAATCTAGATATTTACATGACTTATATTTTCCAATTCTTACTGAACCTCTACCTCGTATTTAGTCCCTGACAAGTACTGAGCTACAGCGGAGCTCACACTGGCCCAAAGCCATAGCTGTGGCCCCATTCTGCCAGGAAAACCAATTACTTAGTGTTTCAAAGCCCTCTGAGTGCCCGAAAGGGGCCCATCATTTAACTATGAGACACTCCAACTTCACTCACTGCCGGCCTTTCATAGCTTGGTCGTCCCGTCACACATACATACTGAAAATATCTGTTTGTACCTGCTATCTGAGCTTCATATGACAGATTCATATGAAGTACATCAGTACCTTAATGGAACGCAAGGCATCTATCTTTCATGTGGAAATATATAAATATAAAATGTCACCAAAACATGTTATTCCAGAAAGTTGCAGTGTGCTTTCTTTTTTTTTCTTATTCATTTTTAACCAGTGGCAGACAGTGAGTCAGCGGCTAACAGTGACCTCTCAGCACCACAGATGGGGTAAGCTTTCTACAGCTCAGTGTCTTCTTACTATCATCACTCACGTGCCAACAGGTAAGCTCTTACAAATAAACACTGATGCACCTGCACACTTATGTGCGCTCTATCACACACACACACACATCAGGTCTGCTGTAGCAGACATGGTGTCATACGTGACTTAATTTAGCTTTAAGATGCTATTCTTGGTTTATTCCTATGACGTATCTCTTTCTGTAGAGCACCTTTAAAAGACATCCTCTGCAGACTGCTCGTTTTGACTCCAGTGTACTCAATATGCTCGCTCTTTGTCTGTCTCGCTCTGTCTGTCTCTGCAGGATAAGTTAATAAGCCTAATGAGAATACAGACTGAAGGGGAGAGATGAAAAGACACAGAGGGAAGGAGAAAAGGGGGAAGCAATCAGATGTGGCTCTGCCCAGCCCTTGGCAATGACAAAGTGGAGCAATTATGCATGAAGGCTGTGACATTGACTGTGGCATCACCTCTTCTGCTGATCTGTTAAAAAGCAAACATACTCTATAATTCAGCAAGGCACTCGTTCAGTCATACATACGCATAAGCAGACGTCTCTCTGCCAACCATGTTCAAGGACGTAGGTGATCATACTTTGACAAGTTAACACGTCTGTGCACACGTCATACATCACTGCGTGGTGTGAACATTCCACAGCATAGGTCAGAAGAAGGTCAGATCTGTTCTCCAGTGCCTCACCCACCAGGTCTGTTAGCCACTGTTAGAGACGAGTATTCCCTTCATGAGCCCATCACCTACTTTTAGCCTCTAATGTCTCTCTGAACACACACACACAGACAGCTTTAACAAAGCACATGCCTACGGCCCCATCTTCCCCCATGACTACCTCACTCTTGCCCCACTTGGCTGCATAGTGATGCCGTTATGCTTTAAAGAGATATTGATCACTCAGAAGAACGAGCTCTGCTCTTTACACTCATGAACTCACAGAGCTACACTGGCATTATCACATGTATCTACAGAGCCATCCAGGAGTGTTAAAGGCGAGGAAATAAGAATCATGGAACAACAGCAGCACTGGCTACATGTAAGGAGAAAGCATGATTGTTACATTTGGAATAAGCCTGTGGGTGAACCTTTAGTTGAGGTTGTTCTGACAGCCAATAAGCACCAGTGGTATTCAGTAGTGGGTTTACCAGTGAGGCCATAGCCAACCCTTTTCATTTCATTTCACTACAAAAACGGGACATAAATAAAAACGATGAACACTCAGGAGATGGGACTGTTATAATTAGATGAACTGCTGTCCATAGTCATTTTTAGTACCAACAGTACAGAATTGTTTCTATACATTCTTTGTTGATTCTTTGTCCTCATAAAAATAAAATGCAGTGAAAATATATCAAATCAAGGATTTATCTTTACAAGTAATTAGTAATTAAGGAAAATATGCTTGGTATAAACTGAACATATACCAATCATGGAAATTTCACAGATTTCATCAAATTTAACATTTTACATTGTACTTATGTAACAAAAATTGCACAGAAAATAAAATTTAAAAAATAAAAGTTTAGTGGTTTGCAAATGTACAGTGTAAGCTGTAACTATACATTTTTGGCTCTATAAAAAAAAAAGCACACTACATGCATAAAAGTACAGGCACACCCACACATTACAGCTAACTGAGCTGTTTAGGCATAGAAACTCATGCCATGAAGTTCCCAGTGCACAGTTTCTGTGCTGATGTTTGGAACTCTGCAGTTATTGAATCAGCAGAGCGGTGGTGACTCACTACGTGCTTCAGTGCTCTGTACATTAATGCAAACTTCCACTTTGCATTAATGCCACTTAAAGCTGATCGTGGAATATCTAGGAGGGAAAAAAATGTCACCACCTCAATTGTTACAGCGGTGACATCCTGTTACAGCATCACGCTTAAATTCACTGAACTCTGTAGAGAGACCCCTTCTTTCACAAATGTTTGTAAAAGCAGAGTGCATGGCTGGGAGCTTTATTTTATACACCTATTTAGATAGGACCAAAATTAACTGAATTCTAAGATTAACAAGTGTGGCCCAGCACTTTTGGTCCAATAACATAAAATAACAGATTATACCTTAAAGTCTATCAAAGTTAAACTGAACCCTTTAACGTAATATTCACTTACACTTTATTCTAGTATCTATTATTTTACTTCAAATTGAATGTGCTCAGCCTAGAGGGAAAAGATTGCTTAAATGGCCAAATAGCTTTGGTCTCGACTATGTGCTTTTATTTTTTAATAAGGTTGAATATGTTCCTGAAGCAGCTGGACTGGAGTTTTTAAGCTAGTGTTACTCAAGCAGAACAAAAGAGTGTATTTGTTAGAGACTACTTTCAGCCGTGTGTCTGAAACACTTGAGTGTGTTTACAATACGAGAAAAGGACATGTCACCCAATGCAACTGTGTGGCTCAGGTGGTGTAGTTTTAATAGCTGCTGCATAACAATGAAACTCTGTGGCAAAGAGAAATCTAATTTAAGCTTCAATTAGGCTTTGGCTACATAGTTGAATCTTGATGAACTTGCTGGGTTGGGATTTGTTTTTTTCTAAAAACTGTTCACTGTAAGAGACACACAAAATATTATCACGCTTATTCTTTAAAACACACTGGAGTCCCCCTTTGATTTCCACTGAAAACATTAAGAAAGTAAAAAAGAATTTCATCAAACACCTGAATAGAGAGCAGCACCTCCTCCCAAGAAAGAAAAAGAAAATACGTGAAACAATAAATCTCATTAAGAAGCAAAAATAATTAAATATTTCTATTAATCACCCCCCACCCCAAACTGTGTTTTTAATGAATGTTATAGCGTGTGATCTGAAATTAGAAAGAATCCCCAGTGTGTCATCTCTCACATAAAAGGAAGCCCACAAAGACTCACACCTGTTTAAACATGTTCCAGTAACTCTGTCAGCTCAGCAAATTTCCATGTAACTGATCAGCCAATTACCACAGCAATTATTGCCTCTTACAGATCTGTCATACTGTGCGAGCGCAGGGCAGTGGAGATCAATAAGATGTGTTCGTCCGAGCAGCACGTGCATACGACCGAACGCTTTTCTAAAAGGGAAGATGATGTTCAAATGGGATCAAATGCATCTGCAAGTCTCTTTGAGGACCCCAAGTCAAACGCTGAGGCAATCGGGGTTAATGGGTGCGCTGCGGTGCTTTGAGATTCGCCTACAAGAACATGCAAGTTGAATCCATTATCTGCTCAGCGACATTCAAATGGAAAAAAAAAAGAGAAAAGATGAAAGAGTGAAATGATGTTATGTTTACTTAAGGCTTAGGGCAGGGTCAAAGCTAGGACGAGAGGGGATTGGGATTGGGAACAGGTAGTGCAGTAGAAACGGGAACTAAGGGGAAGGAAAGAGTGACGGGGAGATAGAGGAGTGTTCCAAACTGGTACTGAACTTTAGCTGAACTGGAAAAGTAATAGTTGTTAAAGTGGGAGATTAAGAAAAATGATTTTTAAAGAATGAGATAGATGATTTAATTGCTGTTTTCACATTTTATAAAAAAAAGAGGTGATGAAGTAAAACACGGGGTGGAACGAGAGACGTGTGTGGGAGTGAAAAACACAAAGTGAACTGATGAGTGTTTGACAGCCGAACAAGAGGAATTGTGGAGGTGGGTGTGTGACTAATGAGTGAGGGTGAAAGAGTGACAAGAGAATGAGCGGGAGAAAAGGGGACGCAGAGATGAAAGTGAGGACAAACAAAAGGAGGAACTACAGAGGTGAACGGAGCACCGGGAAGGGAGAGAAGACAGCGAAATCAGAAGCAAAAGCAAGAAAAATCATTCAGAGACAGGAGAAGCTGAAGCAGCTGAACTGTAAGAAAGAAAGAAATACCAGAGTCCTCTTAGTACATTTGTTGTGACAGCACTAGGGCTGTAGCTACCACTGAGGACACTGAAGTCATGCTCTCTGTATTTTTTAGAAATCTGAATGTATCATCTGTATGAGGGAGTTCATGTCCTACAGTTAAAATTTTGTGCACATGCTGGATTTTAATCTCAGGATGGGTTCGACTTCACATTCTAACATAATAGAAAACAGTATTTAAGTATATAGGTGATGAATCTAACAGTATTTTATAGAATGAAGTTTATAGCCTGTGAAAGGCTATAGTTTTTGTAATTATTTCCCAGCATGCATACTAGAATACACAGATAATTTTTAAAAAACTACCCTCCTAATACACTGCGCAAAATAAATAAACAAATAAAGGAACACTTTTTAATCAGAGTAAAGCATCAAGTCAGTTAAACGAAATTAACAACAGGTGCAGTAGAGGGCCAAAAATGAGATAACTCTCAAAACAGAAATGGTTTTACAGGTGGAGGCAACTGACATTTTTCCCTCCTCATCTTTTCTGACTGTTTTTTCACTATTTTTGTATTTGGTAGGGTCAATGTCAATACTAGTAGCATGAAGTGATACCTGGACCCTACAGAGGTTGCACAGTTAGTCCAACTCCTCCAGAATGGCACATCAATACATGCTGTAACCACTAGAAGGTTTGCTGTGTCTTCCAGCACAGTCTCAAGAGTATAGAGGAGATTCCAGGAGACAGGCTGTTACTCTAAGAGAGCTGGACAGGGCCGTAGAAGGCCCCTAACCCATCAGCATCCTCCACTGTGCAAGGAGGAACAGGTTGAGTACTGCCAGAACTACAAAATTACCTCCAGCAGGCCACTTTTCACAGATGAGAGCAGGTGCACCCTGAGACCATGTGACAGACATGAAAGGGTCTCAAGAAGCTACAATGCTGTCTGTAACATTGTTCAGCTTGATCGGTTTGGTGGTGGGTCAGTGATGGTGTGGGGAGGCTTATCCATGGAGGGACACACGGACCTCTAAAGCCTAGGCAAAGGCACCCTGACTACCATTATCAGGATCAAATCCTTGGACCCATTGTCAGACCATAAGCTGGTGCAGTGTGTCCTGGGTTCCTCCTAGTACATGACAATGTCCAGCTTCATTGCCCCAACAATGAATGAAACACTGGGACAATGTTGGGGCAAATGTTGTCAGGCATAAATACAAGCACGTGGGGGCCAAACAAAATACTGAGTACAATTTTGAGTTGCTGCAGGGAAACCTTGGCAAAATGGGCTAGCTCGCCACATCATTTTTTCACTTTGAATTTCAGGGTGTATCTGAATTCAGCCCTCTGTATCATTTCCATCAAACAATGTGGAATCCTTCCATTCCTAACACATGACCCAGGCCATATCAGTATAGACAAGCAGCATTATTTTTTCCCATTGAGATCTGATGTGGTTTTAAAATATTCATTACATTTTTTGAGCAATAAACATTTTACTTACTTACGTACTTACTTAGGTATGCCCATGTGAGAAAAACAGCTAAGACCTCTGGGCACCAGAACACTGGCAGCAGGTTTTGTGGTCTGGTTGGCTGCAATTTGGGGGGGTGCTCATGTTTCCTCTGCCACATTCTGCAAATGATTAACTGGATTGGAACCTGTGCAGTTTGGAGGGCAGGCAGACACCTTGGGGTCTGTCATGTTCCTCGAGTTGTTCTGTAGCATAGCTGTATCAAACTAACAGCAACATAATACCAGACTACAGCAGAACACTGCATCCCAACAAGATGATCGATGTTGTTCACGTCACCCATCAGTATTTGTAATGTTTCGGCTGATATATGTGTGTATGTGCCAAGCAATGATATGAGTTTATAGATTTATAAGTCAAACCTTTTTGTTAGCTCCTAGATTTAAATCAGGAAATGTCTCACAAAGCTTTATGTACTCTATTTTGGTTGACATTTGCAATATTTTGAGATTGCACAGTCCTCTAGAAATAGCTACCATTCCACTATCAGAATTTCATACACTGTACTTCAGAAAAGGGTATAAAACAACCTTTAGACTTTTAGTAAATAGCATTTACAGAAAATGGAATTAGCTGAATAAATACCAAAAGAAAAATGCAAATAACACATAAAAAAAGGGTTGTGAGCACTTAAGATTTTCTGGTGTCCTACCCACAGCCCCGCTGACGGTGCAGTTTCCTGCAGCAACATCCAACCAAAAAGTACACTGCTCAAAAAAATAAAGGGAACACTTAAACAACAATCAAACTGTCCACTTAGGAAGCAACACTGACTGACAACCAATTTCACATGCTGTTGTGCAAATGGAATAGACAACAGGTGGAAATTATAGGCAATGAGCAAGACATCCCCAATAAAGGAGTGGTTCTGCAGGTGGTGACCACAGACCACTTCTCAGTACCTATGCTTTCTGGCTGATGTTTTGGTCACTTTTGAATGGTGGCGGTGATTTCACTCTAGTGGTAGCATGAGACGGAGTCTACAACCCACACAAGTGGCTCAGGTAGTGCGGCTCATCCAGGATGGCACATCAATGTGAGCTGTGGCAAGAAGGTTTGCTGTGTCTGTCAGCGTAGTGTCCAGAGCATGGAGGCGCTACCAGGAGACAAGCCAGTACATCAGGAGACGTGGAGGAGGCCGTAGGAGGGCAACAACCCAGCAGCAGGACCGCTACCTCCACCTTTGTGCAA
>VVHJ01032872.1:0-16085 GCA_015107715.1 Tylochromis polylepis | reverse complement strand
AGATCAAAAACTTATGACTTACATTTATTCATTCATGTGCACCAATGCAGTTTCATTCGTTCCTGATGTCCAAAACCAGTCTGATCTTGCTTGGAGCACACACACGCATCTGTAAGCACCGTGGCGTACAGAACAGGCCAAGTTGACGTGGTTCGCTCTTAACTTGACAACTAAATAAATGTGATTGTCTGCAATACACTCTGTTCTTTCTCCTGGGACACACTGAGCTTCACTCATTACAGCAATCTTAGCGAGGCCTCCAGACAGATAAACAGCATCTCAGAAGGGAACGTAATTGATAGTCTGCCGAAGCTAATATCAGCTCATATCTCAGCATAAATAGACACTATACATGCATAGAGAAAAAATTTAAAAAAGCCTGAAACTAACTCTGCTTTTACATCTGCTGAAAAATACAGCTTTTATTGTTTTGGATATGTTTACTTAAGAAATGTGCAGAAGAAAAATGTGGTTTGACAGGAACAAATGATCATGAAATCTAAGTAAAACTTACATTCATGTTATCTGGTACTTGTGAAAAGAATACACAAGTGCAGATGCATATAGCTGGAGTGGAAATTGAAAGAGTTCATGAAAATAAGTTTCTTGGATTGATAATAGAGGATAAAATAACCCGCAAATCTCATATATAACATATACATAACAAAGACTCAAGAAGCATTTCAGTACTGAGTGAAGCAAAACACATTCTGGGCCACAAACCACTCCACATTCTCTACTCTCCACTGGTTTCAGCATGTTTGAAGTACTGTGCATTGGTTTGGGGCAATACTTATCAATACTGTAAAAAAAAAAAGGCCATAAAGATAATCCATAATACTGATTACTGAGATCATTTAAATCCAATATTCCCAAAATCAAATAAATTTATACTGAATTTTACTGATCTAAGTCATAGAAATAAACAACCCTACACATAGCAGCTCACCTGCCTCCATCTCACCCTATCCCTAATATCCTCCTCTGTATGTCCTCCTTCACTCCATCCAAGAATCTTCTGTTTTCCTCCTGCCTGGTAGCTCCATATTCAACTTCTGTTCGTCCAGTAGCTCCACAATCCCTCCTCTGCACATGTCCAAACCATCTCAGCCTTTCCTCTGCTCTTTGTCTTTAAGCTGCTCAATCTGCTCACCCCTCTGATGTCCTCATGACCAGGATGGATCTTAACATCTTCGATGGCATTTCCTCTGCCACCTCTAGCTCGGCCTCCTGACTTTTTTCAGTGCTATTGTCTGAAAACCATAAATCATAGCAAGTCTCACTCAGCCACCACTCTTTCTGCTATTCTTTTGCCACAAATCACCCCTGACACTCGTCTCCATCCACTCCACCTCTGTCCACTGTTTTCTTCACCTGTCTGGTCCATTGTCAGTTGCTTTGGATGGTTGACCTCGGGTATTTAAACTCATCCACCTTCACTGTTACACCTCTCACTGTCTCCCTCTCATTCACACACATGCCTCTGCTGACTTTCATCTCCAGCGCATACCTCCACCTCTCCAAGCTCTCTTCCACCTGCTCCCTACTCTCACTATGGATCACAATGTCATCTGTAAACATCATGGTCCACAGCCTGACCTTATCTGTCAGCCTGTCCAATTTTGTTCTAATGTAACATTTTCAAAATAAAGCGCTATACATTTAACACTTACACACAGCGCGGGCCTCTTAGTGGGAGAATCCTGCCTGCACAGGCCACCGTGGATACGATGTCGTTGTACCAACTCGTCAGCAGACGGGTCTGTCCAGAAGTGGTCAGCTGTCTTCATCTTTGTGTATTCCAATGCACAAGGTCCAACTGTTGAACAGTTTTGTTAAGCAACAATCTCTATGAAAATCAAGTATTAAACACGTTGTTTAATAATTGAAAGACAGAAGAATGACTTTATGCATGTTCAATCACCTAGGTAAAGAAATCCCAGAAAACTGATCCTCTTGATGCTATTAACAGACTCAACTTGCTGGGAAAGACTGAACTGAATTTATTAATCTATCACTCCCAGCCAGTTTACCTGGAAAGTATTAAGGTACTTAGAATCCCTCAATGCAAGCTGTCTTGTCTAGAGTATGTATATTGTCTAGGACCTGTCAAGCAAAAATCAACTGGAAAAAAAGGAATAAAAAATAAAGTGGCAGAAACATTTTTTTCTGCTGTCCTGTCTTGTTATTCAGTTCGAGACCCCTTAGATTTACACTTTGACTCTCTTGGCTGGGGATAAACGCTTAAGGGGACAAGCATGCAAGCATATTGATAGAGACAGGGAGCACTTCTGCCTCCAGTGAAAACAATTTTCACTGTTCACTGGTGAGAAACCACTGCGGGACTATGCCTGTGTAGCTGCAGAGCAGATGTCAACAGGTTAACGTCTAAGCAGTTTAGCATTTGGTCATGAGGAGAAGTTGAAAGAATACAAAGAGCAAAGAACAGTTTTCTTGATTGGACAATGAGTAAATGCAAGAAACGACCTTGTAAGAAAGGGTGGGATAACATAACGTCCTTGTTCTGCCTACCTTTCCCTAGGTCATAATCTTACATGTTCATGTAAATGATATTAAAACGCCAGTGTTGTGCCATTGTTATAATTACCCAACAGAGATGCGAGGATGGGTCCATCTACAGGGTCCATGAGAACAGCCTCTTTTTCGTAGTATTTACTGAAAGACAAATATGAAAGGGGAATTTTGCAGGAAGACAGAAATCTTGTAATTCATTTGGACAAGATGCTGTTTCCCGTCTCAAATTACCTGCTGTTCTCCACCAGGTAGAGGACAATCTTGTCCAGCACCTTCTCAAAAAGAGCTGTCCGTATCCACAGGTTCTTGACTACAGGCGGGCTGAGGCTGGGCAGTCGGGGCATCTTGCGAATGCTGTCTTGACTTTGCAAGCTTTGACTTCGTCTGCAGAAGGGAAAGAGTTATAATTTTAAGAAGTAGACGTGTTTTTAAAACTACTGAAGCAAAACCCCATCTGCATAAAACAAATACAGTAGCATAAGTAACTCATGAATAAAAATGCCTATAAACATGAATTATTTAGAAGCTTTTCATCATAAAAATAAACCTCAGCCCTTCAGAGAGACAGCTATTTGTTTTCAGTGCTTTTGCTGGAACAACAAACAGGCTTTAGTGCAAGCTTTGAAGTCTGCTGTGATGTGTGAATATGAGCTATGATGTGTGTGTCTCGCACTTTGTCTCAATGATCTGCTCGAGCTCCTGGGCCTTCCTGCACAGCTCCTCAGCTGGGGGAAAGCTTTTCCCCACCTTGGTGAAGAGTGCCGCGATCTTGTTGCTACGTAGAAAGCCCGCCGCTCGCCGCTTCAGCCCATGAAGGACACACGCCTCCACCGCAGCTGTGTGTACAAAACATGATGTAATTATTAGGGTGCACTGATTAATAAGGTATGTCAGAAAAGCATAAAATACAGGACATGTGAATCCATCATAACAACGAAATCATCAAACCCCACAGAGAGACAGGCAAAATTTAAAGCAGAAAATGTTTCTGTCGCACAAAATTTAATGTTTAATGTTATTTTTTTTTTTATTATGTTAGCAAAAATAATTTTACTTTAAATAGTGGAAAATAATATTTTAACATTTTTAAAACAGCTGGGACAGTAAAAATATAAAAAGAAAGCTCACATGTTAAGTTGTTTTACATAATTTCCTATTTACAGATCACGTGGACACACAGGCAGATTATGATGGATATTTAAAACAAGAAATGTGCGGGCAGCATACTCTGCACCTAAAGCTTTCACATAAGAGTAACTTTACCTACAGCGGCATTAAATATTACCACAACTTTGATCGGTAATGACTGAAATAATGACAAAATGCAATTCTGACATCACCCAGAAATGTGTTTGGTGACACAAAATATTATCTTATGCACAACTTTTATCATTTATTATCATTCAGCCTAGCAGTTATCTGACAAATAATATGGCTTGTTGCGCAGTTAATTGCACTAACAGTACCTTCAACATGCCTGGGCTCCAAATTTGGTGTGAAATTGTTCTTTTGTATGTTACTTGGCAAATAATTAGCAGGCATCTGTGGATCCCCCTTGTTAATCAAATTTGTGTTCGCTGAAATATTGTCTCCGGCCCTTTATTAGGTATACCTGGCTAGTGGATTGGACATTTATGATGTGAATCTCCCGATCCGCCACATCTCAAATGTGCTCTATGGTATTGAGATGTGGTGACTGTGGAGGCCATTTGAGTACAGCTCATTGTCATATTCAAGAAACCATTTTGAGGTGATTTGAGCTTTGTGACGTGGTGTGCCATCTTGCTGGAACCAGCCATTAGAAGATGGGCACACTTTGGTCATAAAGGGATAGACATGATCAGCAACAATCCTCGGTGGTGTTTAAACAATGCTTGATTGATACTAAGGGGGCCAAAGTGTGCCAAGAAACCTTCACAGCACCACTAGCCTGAACCGCTGATACAAGGCAGGATGGATCCATGTCTCCATGTTGTTTATACCACTTTTTGCCCCTACCATCCGTATGCCACAGCAGGAATTGAGACTCATCAGACCATCAGTCTTATCAATCTTCTTTCAATCACCTTTCTTGTGATGTTCAATCTGAACTTCATCTCGACCATAACTACATGCCTAAATGCACTGAGCTGCTGCCATGTGATTGGTATTTGTGTAAAAAGTGTCATATGTGTACCTAATGAAATGGCCATTTAGTGTATCATCACTTCTGTCTCTGTTCTGTTTTAGTTTTACATATCGAAAGAGAAAACCAAGATGACCGTTCTAAAGCTCAGGTTTCTAAGCTGTATTCCATAACATAGATGTTGTTAATACTGTGTATTTGTATAGTCTACATGTATGTACACATTCAGTGCATTTACACTGTACATATGAAGCATCTGGTATGTGACCTGTTGGTTTTCTTATTTGACGAATTAACATTTGCTAAACTGTTTCCCTGGTTACAATACATTATTAAATATGCCAAACCATCACATAATCTTCCAGTTTACCCAGTAAGAGGCACACTACTGGACCCATAAGTTAAAGACATGTGGACACACTTGCACAGTCACTTGACCGTGGCAAAGAATAAGACACCCCCTGTTCCCTTTCAGGTCTACGTGGCAGTGCCTGGAGCTGTGTTGACATTTGAGTTCTCTTTCAGGACTAATCCCATAGCTCTGTTCACATGGGTTCAGGGGGAAGGCTGGGGTTGCCATGGCAACTCACGAGAGAGTGAGATGAACAGAGGGAGGGAGGGCCAGCGCCGAATCATTGGCATCATGATCGTTGTCTTTCCGCCATCCTCACCCCACTAAACACTGTCACTCTTTCCTTCACCCCACTGCTTTTTTACGGGCTTTTTCTGTCACTGTTAAAATCTGGTTAGCAGGATTTTACTCCAGCACAGGCATTAAAAGTCTCAGTCTTCCCCACCCTGAACATTTTTTTGCTCATTATCTCTCACATCCTTCTAAGAGCAACATACTGAATGCCATGACTACATTAAAAGGCCTCCAAATATACTTCATGCCCTTTACCATTTCACCATTTCAGCTAAGTCATCTTCGATACCAACGTTGGAAGCAATAAAGCTTTAAACCTCTACACTTTTATGGAAGTTACTGCTGATCTACCAAGCTTGTGTCACAATCTCAGCAGCATCACTGAAATTAAATCCTCCGAAATTACAACCAACCTCTGTGGAAGAGCTACTCATAGTTTTAGTAAAAGGGAAATGTGTTACTCACTTTTTTCAATACTGGAATTACAACTTATTTAGTGAAGTAAATATTTTTATCTGAACTATTTTCATGCAATTATAATCACAAAAATCATGTAGCGTGAAGAAAATGAGCATCACATGCACGGATTCAGTCCCTAATGGTGAAAACAGCTAATACAGAAAATTGCCTCTAATCATCCTGTATCTGTGGCAACTGAGTGCATTAGGAGACTCTTGGCAGTGACACAGCTGAACAACACTTCGTCCAAGGCATTTGTGTTGTGTATCTCAGCAAATGAACGGGAGAGAGAGTCTGGGCATCGTGTCCTCTCCTCTGCACTCTGTGTTTGTGGGAATGAGTCAGCACGAGGTTCTAAAAAGTTAATAACAGCCTAATTTCAGTAAGATTTGAGTTTAAAAACAGAGAGTTGCTTGTGAAATATTTAGAGCAGAATGTGTTTGTTTTTCCCTTTTTCCTGTCACATAAATAATATCACACCATGAATGCTCGTATTAAACATCTCCAATAATGACGTAACCCCTGTTAACTTCAGATTCCTCCTCTCTGCTTGCTTTTAGGCATTTTTCTTTCTACTGTGTGTGTCACCATATCCCTGATATGGAAATCTCAGACACCTAGCTCTAGCTGTAAGCTGAAAAAGAACACCCACCTGCCATTCAAACCTTCTGTTTGAGAATAGGAGTCAATCAGAGAACAACTGCCTGAAGAGAAGGGGAGGGAAGCTAAAATAGCTTTTTTCGGACAGTGAATGAACTGAGAGGGTGCATTAAGGGTAAACATAAGACATATGAGCATTATTTTGAACTGTGAATCATGCAAATCTAGTCTTAGGGTCCAAGGATAATCTCTGATGTGATACTGCTGGCCTGACTGCTTATTACACTGTGCTTCTTTAAAACTTACCACTGCACACAATGGTAATCAGTGAGCCACAACATTTCTACTAAAAACTCAAAATACTTCTTCCATTACCAACAGCAAAGGTGGAGGAGACTTGTTGACAAGCAAAGCTCTCTTACAGTAGCACTACAGCATTTCAGTCAGGTTGAGGTCTTGACTTTGACTGGGCCACTGCAACACTTTGACATTTCTTTTTCAGACATTATGTTGTATACTTGCCTCTTGGGGTAATTTTTCTATTTCTATTTGATTTCACTTTGGTCTTATTCGTCCAAAGGACACTGTTCACAGAAGCCTTGTGGTTTGCTCTGATGTAACTCTGCACACCTAAGCCACCGTGCAGTCATGTTTTTTTTTTGAGAGAACAGATAGCCCTTCCAAACAAGTCATAGCTATTCAGTCTTTTTCTAATTGTGCGGTCATGAGCTTTAACTTTTAACATGCTAATTGGTGCCTGTAGAGTCTGAGATGTAGCTCTTAGGTTTCTCTGATTGCATAGCCTGACTTTGGGGGAATTTTTGCTGACAGTCCACTCCTGGGAAGATGTCTGTTTTGAAGGTGTGACGAGCTCGACACCACGCACATGCACACAGGGCGGCTGTTCACAAGTGGACTTTTTTTATTTACAATATACACAGTGGCTGCTGACTGTCGCTGTGTCAGCAGGCTCCTCTTCCTCCTCCTCACTGTTAAAATAGAGCACAGTCACACACAGTTCATCAGCCCCTGACAGCCAGCACCTGCTGAGCCCCGCCCCGTGAGCTCACTGCCACACTCCTCCCTTGCAGCCGCGCCAAGGACCACACCCCGCCACAGAAGGTTTTCCATTTGTGACTAATATTTCTCACTGTAGTATGATGGACTTCAAATTGTTTGGAAATGGCCTTACAGCTGTTCCTCAATAGATGAGCACCAATAGTTGTTTCTCATAAAACTGCCAAGCCCTTCGATTTTACAGAAGTGCTCACATTTGCTGATGATCATTTATTTTAATGGTAGAGTGGTCAAAAGCATTTTGTCTTTATTATGATTTTTTTTTACAATTCAAGTGAACAGCTTTCACATTCCCTCTGCACTAACAGCATCTTCCACTCACTCTCATTCTGTATAGGTCACATCTGAAAGACGTGTAGTAGCAGGAGCCTCCCCCCGAAAAAAAATAAGAACAAAATAAAACAAAACCAGAGATGAGAGGGTCATCCTGCTGCTGAATTTCCACTGGTACTGGTATGATAGCAGTAGATGAAAGATGTACCTCAGACAGAGCAGCAGCTATTAAATCAGGCTATTAGATGATCCAACAGATAATGTCCACAGTGCAGGCTGAGACTGTTGAAATGAAACATGAAAGCACTACTGGAAACACATAAAGGACACAAACCCCCCCCAACACTGAGAGGTATTAAAGAAGTCTTTTAGTTGCACTGTAACAAAAATCTGAGCTCTGTGACAAATTATTTTCATAACCCTCCTGCAGAAAAATACAACTACAAAAAAGAGATTTGGGGTAAGCTGATTACTGGATGGGAAGGATGTCCAACATTATTCACTTATGGTTGTTAAATAGGTTCAAGTTGTGCTGCAAATTCCTTTCTTACTATGACAATAACCCAAACAGGCTCTACAAAAACATTATGAGGGAGTGAGCTTACATAAGAACCCAAAAAGGAAACAACATTGATTTCTAAATCAGCTTATTTTTGATTTTACATACCTCAAAATGAATCTCTGTGAAACAATGACACTAAGAGGTAAGTCACTGTTTCTGCAGGATCTAATTTAGCTTTCCTTCTTTGATATTAGTCTGATTCAATTAGTCTGAGCAATGCAAGTGTGCAATTACAAGCCTATAGAGATCAACCAATTTCTCTTTATTATCACTGGTACACCTCCTTGCACATTTTTTTTTCCATACACTAGTACAATGATATTATTTATGCCACCGGCCTTTTAAAAATGGGATACTTTGTTTATTTAATCTTTTTCCCTACTTAATTCTCTTCCCTATTCTGAATATTTACAAACCCCAGGGACGTAAAATGAAGCCAGTGCGAGTGTGCCGCATGCAGTTCCTCTAGTGGCCACACGAGGCAGGCTCTAAAGTCAAGGCATGTGAAAAAAGTCAAGTCAAAGAAGTCAAAGTCAAGAATCCAGTGTGAAAAAGCTTAACTTTAAATCATCAAAAGGATGTTTTTGTCTCTATGGATAGTTTTCTCCTTCTTTAGGGTGGGCTTAATCTGTTTATAACTCATGCAGTTGGGGAACTAGCTTAAGGGTGTGGAAATTATCCTTTAATGGTCTATGGGAGCCAATGTCAGGTTGGCAGATGTCACAGCACAGGCAGCTGAAACCTACTGGCGTCCGCTAGGCTTCACCTCTGTTAAATGGAGTCACTGAAATGGACTTCTCTGCTGCATTTGTGCTGTTGGTGCTTTGGAAGCATTTTCAGTTGAATTATCTGACAAGTAATATGGCACAGACTTTTTGCTAGCATTTTGTTAGTCTCATCACTAATTAACTGATATGTATTTCTCTGTCTCGCAGTAGTGCAGTTCATGGATGCAGCTTGCTACCCAGATTTGCTGATGACACCACCTTCTCTTCCAAATATGGCCACTGATAGTTTAAAAAACAAAAACAAACCATGACCATGGCCAAAACGCCAATGCTTGAATATGCAGAGTCCAGTGGGTGATGTCACGCTGGCGATGCCCATCTTTTATACACAGTCTGTATACACAGAGTAACTTCTTAATTTTTTTACTTAACCTGTGTGTTTTATGAGATTTAAAAAAAAAAATACGTATAAGTTTTTGTCTTGGCCTAACTAATCATCCCAAGAGTCAGAGTTTAGGTTCTAATCTGAACACCATTAGAATTCATTTACTTCACATTAACAATGATGGTCTGTGTTATGCCATGCCTTTTTTTCCAACAGTCTTTGTCTTTGCACACAGCTAGTAAAAATATCACATTTTCTGCAAGCTGAGAGTCATTTTATTCACACTTAAATCCACAAATATATCTTGTTATTGATTACAGCTCTGGTCTGAGCCAGACATCCGATTAGCGTGACCACCTGCATGTGGGCAGTGTGTTTCTCGCACTAATCATACTGCAATCCAGAAGTGTGATTTGGAGGCAAGAACAAAAACACTTGGTGAAGGACCAAACTTTAAATATCTCTTATTTCTACTGAACAATAAATATACTCTTGTGCTAAAAGTGTGTCAGTGCCTGCTGTTAATGCAGCCGGTAAAATTCTCATCCACCATCCCTCCTTGTGGAAAAGCTAATCCTATAACATAGACCAATCTTACTCAAGTTTCTTTAATTGGCCAAGAGTGGCAACATAAGGTAGACCAACGGATAATTTCTTTGTAACAACCAAATGTTCTTTGAATGTACTGCTGCACTGTTATCAATAATTCTACATGAGAATATGATTAACTTAATATTAATTAAATACACCCTTCTATTCAGTTAGCGGTGTCGTAATGAGTGTAAATGAGCAGAAAAAGGTGCAATCAAGTGGCTTAATGGTTAAGAGAAGTATCACTGCGATTGCTTTGTTTTTAATTTTGTCCTGTAATCAATAATTAACTTGTGAGATATAAGCAAGTATGATTTGTGTGAAGTAATTTTGAGCAAGGCGTCATGTATAATTGATAATATTTTAATGGTTGAAATTAATCATGAGTTTTAGGCCACATTTAAGATAAATGTAGGATCAGGTTGTATAGTTAGACATTCAGAGGGAAAGATAAACAAGATAAAGAGTTCTGAGTAACTTTACTGAAATAAGCTGACATTAAGCCTTTCCAGTGTTGCAGAATTACTTGGAAAGGAAAAGCTTCACGATTTGTTTGATTACTCACCACAAAAGGACACAATATGGCTGCTGTCTTCATGGACAAATTTCCTGGTGACAGCTTCCTCCATAATCTGCTTCACCTGTCAATGACATGGCAGATGCTGGATGACTCATTCATTAATATGCCACAAGAGGCAAAAAACATTTGGTGACACAGAAAGATAAATATATTTTTGTGCATAAAAATGAGCTCAGTGATGAACTGGGGTTTGAAATTAAGGGAGGGGGGAAAAAACACTGAAGAAGGAAGAGTGCATGTTAAGTTGGCGGATGAGTCACCAGCTCTCATCTCAAACTACTGGGAAATGGAGGTGATATATTTGGGTGTGGAAGGAGAAAAGGGGAGGGATGGGAGTCCATCGCAGACCCCTGTTTCTCACTTTTCACACCCAAATGAATCAAAGTCCAACTTGTTTTTCTAAATGAGGATAGAGAGGGTCAGACATCAGAAATGGTTATTAGTTAGGTTTTGTCATCACTGGGATATGTCCCTCTCTCAGATCACGTGACAACAGCTACAGTTAGAGCCATAAGACTTTGGACAATGACACATTTTTATAGTTCTGAACCACCACAGTGGAATTTAAAAAACAAAAATCAATTAACAGACTGATGTGCAGACTTTTGGCTTTTAATTGAGGAGTTTAACAAAAGCACTGCATTAACTGTTTAAGAATAGCAACATGTTCTACACATACACATGTTATCAAGGGAAGTATGGATCAAAAGTAACTGGACATTTGTCTGACACCTGGTTTCATGGCCAGGTGAGGCCTGTTGCCTCGTTATTCCACAAGACATTAAGTAGATAAATGACCTGGAGTTGACTAAACTAAAGCATTTGGTAGCTGGTTCACTGGAACTCTCAATATGAGGTCCAAGGAGATGCTGATGCAAATGAGGGCCATCATCAGGCTGTAACCACTGGTTACACTCAGGAACAAGGAGGCCAGATTAGACTTTGTCAGAAAACATCTAAACCAGTCTGCACAGTTCAGAAAAATATTTGGACAGATGAAACCAGGATGAATCAGCTCATGGTCTGATACCACATTATCTGTCACACATGACGGAGGCTTCGGCATGTACAGTATGTCTTCCAGTAGAAGCAGGTCACTACTGTTTATTGAACATGTGACTGCTGATAGAAGCAGCAGGATGATTCGGAAGTGTACAGGGCTATACTCTCTGCTCAGATCAGACAAATGCTGCAGAAATGATCAGACAGCAGTGCACAGTGCAAATAAAGAGTAACCAAAAGCAGACTGCAAAAGCAACCCAAGGTTTTCTCAAGGGAAATAAAATATTCTTTAATGGCCAAATCAGTCACCTGGTTTCAGTCAAACAGAACACGCTTGTCAGAGGCCAGAAAAACCCACAAACAAGCAACAACTGCAGTAGGTGGTTGAAGGAAAGGTATAACATAACAATTAAAGGGAGGAAACAGAATTTGGTGATGTCCCTGTCTTTCTAGACTTTCATCCAATTATTAAAACAATCCTTATATTAAAAAATGATGTTAGTTTGTTTAATTACTTTTGATCTTCTGAAAGTGGGGGACTGTGGGTAAAAATAGTTGTAATTCCAAAACATTTATTGCTAAGATTTTTGTTAAAGCCTTGAATTAAAGCTAAAGATCTGCACACCGATCACATAAAGATTATATCCACCGTGGAGGTGCGCAGAGGCAACACTACAAAAAAAAGGTAAGTTGTCATAAAATATAAGGCACTAACTGTATAGCCAATAGTTAAGATGACTGGGTGCATCAGATGCTATGGCTATGGAGACATCCCATTGTGTGGGCACTGGTCTGCAATATGCATGGAAAATATCAAGCCCTGGACACAGCCACACAGATAGCTGTAATTTCCTGTTGAAATGAGTCTGTCCACAACGACCATATTACACTGCCAGGTTCACCCACTACACACAAAGACATACACTTACTGACAAACAAACACACACAATGGTTGCAATCCAGAGGTTTCCCCTGCTCTGTTTCTATACTCCTTCTCCAGTCAGCACATTAACTCTATATATAGGTGGCATGGGCAAATATTTTCTCTGTGAGGCACTTCTTCAGCTGTAAGGCAATGAAATTTACAGCATGATCATAAAATTTTCCACTAGATAAAGTTCTATCTTCAGATTGGATTTTCCACTATGGCACAATTAAATTGATTAATAATTTCATTACTAGTTTACTCACTATACATAAATGGATTATGGCACTTGTATTTTGATCTTATATTTACTGTAAGCAAATGGAGATAATGAAATCACTTCAGATCATCCATTTGGCATTCAGATCTTTATTTAAGCGAGCATGAGCCGTTAAAATATGAAGGTACACAGTAGTCACAGACTGGCTATTATCTAACTATTACTACTGGCTATGAGAAATTTAAATACTGCTGCTGATCAAGATGACAGTAATTTTAGCTACCTTACTGTTGATATTTATTCTAAGCATTGCATCTGACGTTTATGTTTATTGTTCATTTGTAAAATCCTAATCTAGCTCTCAAACAAATGAGGTAAAACGTGTTAACCTCTCACTTAAATTTGATTTTAAGTGAGAGGTTAACTATAATAACTGAAAAGTACTTAAATGTTATACTTGAATAAAGTTACTCAGACAATTGGCAGTACTGGCAACTTTATATAGTGATGTTTAATACTGTGCAAAAGTCTTGAGTCACCCACCACGTCTTTATATTTTGCTTGGAAGAGGCTTTCCACAAGATTTAGGGGTATGTTTATGGGAATTTTTGACCATTCTCCTAGAAGCTGCAGACAAGCACAATCACCAAACACAATGCAATGAGTCAGATGCAGTGGGGAGCTCAGACACTCATGTTGGAGAAGAAGGCCTAACTCGTAGTCTCCACTCCAATTCATCCCAAAGGTGTTCTGTTGGGTTGAGCTCAGGACTCTGTGCAGGACATTCAAATTCTTCCACACCAAACTCGCTCATACATGTCTTTGTGGACCTTGCTTTGTGCACATGTGCAGACATGTTGGAACAGGAAGGGGCCATCCCCAAACTGTTCCCATAAAGTTGGGAACATGAAATTGTCCAAAATGTCTTGGTATGATGAAGCATTAAGAGTTCCTTTAACTGGAACTAAGGGACCAAGCCAAATCCTGAAAAACAACCCCACACCATAATCCCCCCTCCACCAAACTTTACACTTGCCACAATGCCGCCAGATAAGCACCGTCTCCTGGCAACCTCCACACCCAGACTCGTAAATCAGATTACCAGATGGAGAAGTGCGATTCATCAGTCCAGAGAACACGTCTCCACTACTCTAGAGTCCAGTGGCGGAGTGCTTTACACCACTGCATCTAACATTTTGCATTGTGCTTGGTGATGTAAGGCTTGGGTGCTGCTGCTTGGCCTTAGAAACCCATTCCATGAAGCTCTCTATGCACTTCTCTTGAGCTAATCAGAAGGCCACATGAAGTTTGGAGGTCTGTAGCGATTGACTTTGCAGAAAGTTGGCAACCTCTGGGCACTATGCACCTCAGCATCTGCTGACTCCGCTCTGTGATTTTATGTGGCCTACCACTTCATGGCTGAGTTGCTGTCGTTCCCAGTCACTGTCACTTTGTTATAATACCACTAACAGTTGACTGTGGAATATTTAGTAGCAAGGAGATTTCAAGACTGGACTTGTTGCAGAGGTGGCATCCCATCATGGTACCATGTTGGAATTCACTGAGCTCCTGAGAGCATCCCATTCTTTCACAAATGTTTGTAGAAGCAGTCTGCATGCCTAGGTGTTTGATTTTATACAGCTGTGGCTGTGGAAGGGATTTGAACAGCTGAATTCAATGATTTGGATGGGTGAGTGAATACTTTTGGCAATATAGTGTACAACACTGCATTTCCTACCCCTATTTTTAAGACAGGGACTGCAGGCATGAAAATGTAACAGATGCACACACACACTGCTGAGAAAATCTGCCAGCTGAGCTCTCACTGTTTATGGAAGATGACAAATTAAATCCACAAATCTTTTTTTTCCTAAATACTTGGAAGACAAATGAACCCAGAAGCCTGGAATAAAAAAAAAAACAACAACTCACTAATTAGACAGCAGTCATTACTCAAACTTGGACTGTTCGCATCAGTAGCATTGTTTTCTTTAGCATCAACAGAAATGATTCACACTGCCAACACACCAGAGAAAGTGGCAGTCACTGTGATGCACACCAGCTCCGTTAATGATTATATAAAAGCCTGCGTTCACACAAACACACACAAACACTTAAAACACAGGGGGCTTTTATATGCACCAGTTTTCTTTCTCAGTGCATCTGACACACAGAAAACTGACTGCTAACTTGAGGAAGCACCCTCCTCCTCCTTCTCTTCCTGTGTCCTCATCTCTCTCGTCTGGGCTACAGATCAGGCCTCTGAGGAATTTATATGGTAAAACGTCTAAGCACAGACAACCTACAGGTTTCTATGGAGACATCACGAGTCTCACAGTAGATCACTTCCGCCAAAAAGACGCACAAACATTCATTCATCTCTGAAATAAGAGGCTGAGTGCCGCTCTCCGACAGTCACTATTAATATCTAGATGTGCCGTATTGTCGTCATCTTGTTACTTTGGCATCAATAAAGCAGAAATCCACCCAGACTTTACTTTTTAAAGTAACCATATCTGCTAGAATATCACCCAAGAAACAATATATTCTCACTGAGATTTAAGGAAAAACTGAAAATTTACAGAAAAAAATGATTCGTTTCAGCAGCAAAGCCCGATGAGTCTGCTTGAAGGGACAGCCAGAGTGATAAAGGATCTTTAGAGTATTCCAATTAACTCCTCTACAAGCAGAGCAAGGAAATAAGAGGGAGAGAGAAAGCTACTTGCATTAAAATCTCCATCCTACATTATTCATAATCACTAAGTCTACTGGTGAATGAAGGGAGCGCACAATAAAAAAAATAATTACTGTTATTCATGTTAATCTACGGTACACAGAGCTGCAGTTCTCATATAAAGGCATCCAGCTGAATCATGATTCCATTATGTGAATTATAGCTTCATAACGAATGAAAAGAGTGATCAGCTGTAAAAATGGCTGAGAATGCGATGCCACCATAAAAATCAGTATAACCACAACACAGCCCATAATACAGTGGCTTGCAAAAGTATTGGGCCCCCTTGAACTTTTCCACATTTTGTCACATTACAGCCACAAACATGAATCAATTTTATTGGAATTCCACGTGAAAGACCAATACAAAGTGGTGTACACGTGAGAAGTGGAACGAAAATCATACATGATTCCAAACATTTTTTACAAATAAATAACTGAAAAGTGGGGTGTGCGTAATTATTCAGCCCCCTGAGTCAATACTTTGTAGAACCACCTTTTGCTGCAATTACAGCTGCCAGTCTTTTAGGGTATGTCTCTACCAGCTTTGCACATCTAGAGACTGAAATTCTTGCCCATTCTTCTTTGCAAAACAGCTCCAGCTCAGTCAGATTAGATGGACAGCGTTTGTGAATAGCAGTTTT
>VVHJ01032871.1:8923-19428 GCA_015107715.1 Tylochromis polylepis | reverse complement strand
CAAGGGCTTTATTGCAGCTGGTTTCAGTTGCTGCTTGTTTGTGGGTCTCTGCCTTTTGTTTTGTCTTCAGTAACTGAAAACCATGCTCCACTACACTGACATAAGGTGACTCACTTAGCCCTTAAAGAACATCCCATTTCTCTGCCTTGAAAAACTCTTGGGTTTCTTTTGCAGTTTGCTTTGGTCATTATCCATTTGCAGTGTGAAGTTCCCCCCACTCAGTTTTGCAGCATTTGGCTGAACCTAAGCAGAGAGTATAGCCCTGTACACATCATCAATAAACACTGATGAACCAGTTTCATTTGGCAGCCTTATATGCCCATCCTTGAAGACTGCCTCCACCATGTTTGACAAATAATGTGGTATATTTTGAATCATAAGTAGTTTTCGCTCCTCCATACTTTTCTTTTCCCAAAATTCTGGTACAAGTTAATCTGGTAGTTTCATCTGGCCAAAGATTTTTTTTTTTTTCCCCCCCAGAGCTGTGGAGGCTCTTACAGGTTTTCTGGCAAAGTTTAAAGTTTAATCTGGCTTTCCAGTCCTTGAGTACAACTAGTTTAAACTGTTTTAAAGAGTTTGTATTTACATTCATGAAGCCATTTCTTAATTGACTTTAACAATGACACACCTGCCTCGAGTGATTTTGACTTGGTTACACAGTGTGAAGTGGTCTTTCTTTACCAAATAAGAATTCTGCAATCACACACACACACACACACACACTTTGTCGTCTGTGGTTTTTCAGGCCTTTTGAAATTGCTGCGCTGACCTGTGCATTTCTTCCTGTAAAGAATGTACTAGATGCAATCCTCCCCCCCCCGGACTAATGATGGCCTCCTTAACTGGCATCGGCAATTGTTTGGAATTTATATTTTGTGCTCTAGTGAACAGTACATAAATACAAGTTAAAATAATTTTCCAATATTCCATCAGCTTAACTTGTCAAGGAATATTGAAGTAACAGGTGTCACCTGGCCATGAAACAGCTTCTCAGTCACCTCTCCATTTACTTTTGATTCACATAAATAGAGGACCGTGTATAAAAACAGCGAATACAAATTTCTGTATTAAAGCTGAAAGTCTATACTTCTATCACATCTGAGTGATTTAAAAACCACCGTGAAGTCAAAAAACAAAGTGTTACAGTCCAAAATCTCACAGACCTAACTGCATATCCATACCAGTTACAAAGACGATCCACATAGTCCATTTTGGCAAAGGAATTTAACTTAATTTTTATTAAAATATTGAATAAACAACTTTCTCACCAAGTTCACAATAAAACATGTAACTGCCTGAAAGTGACATGGTAACCAAATACAAATTAGTTTCCAAAGAACTTTAAATATTTAAGACAACTGCCTAATGTCCAGCTCATCATAACCTAACAATGTAAGAACTGATAAAGACGTGTGGGTATCAGTTTACTCAGAGGTATGACACCTTTGTGCAGACTGCTGAAACATATCCATTGCTTTTGCTTTGAAAAATGTGCATGTATCCAACATCACATATGCTAGCGGTCTGACAGGCTATAATTCATCCAAAAGGACCCCAAAAAATAAAGACAATTAAAAGAAGTCAACAACAACAAAAAACAAAACAAAGACAAAGACAAAAATTCCCCCACGTCTACTCCATTAGCATTTAAGACAATGCAAAAAAAATAAAAATAATCAACTACTACTGTGCAACTAAATGGACTACATCCAACCGCTTTGTGATAACAGGAGGAGGTGAAGTTGTGCAGGATCTTAATCCAGGCTTCATTTCCTCTTAAGGCAGGTAAGCTTAAAAAGTCCTTTTCATCAGAGAACAGAACGTTCTGATAGGAGGACAGGTTTCACATCACAGAGCCCAAACTGAGAGAAACATCTGTCTTGAGCTTTCTTCAATGTCCATTCATGGTTGTCTTAGGTAGGTGTGCGTGCATTTATTTACAAGTTATACCAAACCCAATGCCAGCATGAAGCCCTGGCATACATTTAAAATATATATATGGTGATAACCAAGACATCACCTTGACGTATCTTATGCAATCCTCTTCATGTGTACATCCAAATGCAATCCAACACTAATCAATCCCTTCCATAGTTGCAGGTGCACTTCCCTCTCTCCTCTTTTTCTTACATAATTTATTGATTAGCATGTATGTATGGACTTGTATGACTGGATATGTGTCTGTCGATCTACATTTAGCATCTTTATGGCGAGTTTGGGAATACTGAATGTTTGAGCTAATTCATATAAGTCAATGAGGCAGAGGAGGTGGGTGAGCATAAGCAGAGGAAGAGGGGTAGTGCTGTCTGAGCCTCTAAAAAACAGGCACTCTGGTCAGAGTACAGGCATTAATATCCTCAGTGTGAGTGGCTCTGTGCAGGGACGGTTCTGAGGCACTGCGGTTTATCTTAGGGAGGGCATGCTGAAGAAGCTCAATGGAAGACAAGATCTAAAGAAAACAAAAAAGGATAAGAAAAAAAAAAAGAGTTAAACAGAGTTAAACAAAACACTAGCAATTGAACTTGATGATCTACAATTGCCATGAGAGTAGCTCACCTGTGGAAAGAGTGGCCTCTCATCCTTGGACTTCTTGATGCAGTCAGCCACCAACCTTTTCATGGCTTTGGGGCAGTTCTTATAGAGCTTACTGAGGTCTGGAGATAGATAGCCTCTTCCCACCATGAAGATAATCTAACAGGGGAGTCAGAAATAGCAGACCGAGTAGAACAGCAATCACATTTTAAAGTATTTTAGAACTGAAAATTTGATTAAAGCCAGCACATCTGTAGTGGACGCCTAATCAGTCCATCTTGCAGATAAAGATATAAATATGGGCAGTGAGTCTAACACTGGAGCTATTGTGAAGGCATGAGTGCATGATGCTGCAGAGATAGAGGATGACACGTACTCTGTGTGCCTGCCAGATCAGCACTGTTCAAAGTCATGCTACAGTATCAAGGAGAACAGAAAACAATAGTGGATCATAACATTTACCAGTGCACTGTGCAAAACTTTTATATTAATTTGAATACAAACACAGTGAAGTCAATTCAGTAAGAAGCCACATATGACCCAGGCCAGGACTTATGGCCTACCAGAGGACAAAACACCTAAAGATACACATATGCACACCCATGCTCCCCTTTTCTCACACACATACAGGGTTGTGTTACGGGGTCTAAAATTAGGCCAGTGGCTCCATGGCGCTCGCCTCTGTTCCACAGTGGGCCTTGGGCCAGCTCCACAACCCCCTTCAGACAGTGACACAGTGTCTTTCCACCACCTTCTAGCCTAGGTTTGCAGAGAGCTACAGCTTAGACACGTGTCTAATTGCAGGCATACAGCACTGGAATCCTTAAGTTAACACTTTGTCTAACAAAATCAATGTTCTAGCCAAGAGACTTTTATTCGTATGACAAAAGAGACTTGAGTGTCTTAATGTCATCAAAGATGCAGTGATATACTGATAAACCATTAGTGTAACACATTTAAACATCTTTACCTGATCTCTGTTTCCTATCTGGGAGTATGGGAGCTCTCCCGTCATGAGCTCAAAGAGAACAATTCCATATGAATAGACATCAGACTGGAAGCTGTAAGGATTATTATCCTCCATTCGGATTACCTCAGGAGCCTGTAAACATACAAAAAGAAACCAAGCCAGTTTTTTGGGTTTTTTTTTTCCTAAATAGATGAAGAGTTGGTTGAATATCCAAGGGTACCGTCTAATCACAGCTCAAGTCCCTTAATATAGCCCACTTGTTGCTACAGCAGAATTAAGTTCTTAGCTATCAGCTTTCCCATTTAGATTTTTAAAGCTAACATAGTTAAAATAATCTTATTCCTCAATGACTAACAGTCCCAGCTTGTTCCAATGCTTCATATAATCTATGATAATTAAAAAAAAAGGATGATAATTGGATTATTAGGTGATAATTAAAAAATGTAACTTTGGATCAGCACCATATGGTACACTGCTATAAGGCAGTGTGTTACTAACCATCCAAAGAATGGATCCAGAAGGCTGCTCGACCTGATGTGAGCCACTCCACCTTGCTTTCACCGTAGCAAGACCAAAGTCCCCAATTTTTACTGTTAGCCCTTCATGCAAGAAGATGTCTGCACTGCAGTCAAGGAATCACACTGAGGAAAAATACATCCTGTACACCAGGAGGATTAAGGTTTTTTTATTTTTTATTTTCCATTAACATACAATGAAAAACCAATAGAAAGGATACTGTTTGACTTCATGTCACGGTGAATGATGTTCTTTGCATGAAGATAGCTAAAAATGAAGAAAAAAAAATTATTATATCCCAGTTATTGTTTATTTGATTTTAAGAAAGAAGCGAGATTCTGTATAACTTACTCCATGCCCTGAGCAGTCTGCCTGGCAATATCTATGAGCTGGATCATCTTGAAATTTGTCTCCAGGACATGTATGTGCTTGTAGAGGCTGCTACCCTCACACCACTGTGTCACAATGGCCAGGTTGTCCTTAGTCATATAGCCCATGAACAACAGGATGTTGACATGTCGTGTTTTCCTGTGACCAGATGCAGAAAGGAAGAGGAAATCACCATATCAAAGATAAGAAAAAAAAATTTGAAATGAAGAAGATGACTCAATAAGAAGTCAACAGTATAAAATATTAAAAACACCTGAAAATCTTAATACTGGTAAGAAAAACATTTTTATGCACTCTAACCTGAGGACTGCCACTTCATTTCTGAATGCCTGGAACTGCTCTGGTGTAGGGTCTGTCACCTTTAAAATCTTCACTGCTACATCACCTACAACAAAAATAATAATGAAGCCACAAAACTTGTATGACCAGCAATTCTGCACGCACTCTGCTTATTGTTTATTTTTTCTGTCAGGAAACTCTAGGAAGTGTTACACTTGATGGTGCGTAGCATCTGCAACTCATTCCTACCATGCCATTTTCCTTTGAATACTGTTCCGAAGGAGCCGGAACCAATGCGGGAGTGCAGATAAACCTCACTGGCCTCAATCTCCCAGTAGTAACTGGAGTCCCGCTTGTCCCGAGGCCTCTGAGTAAAAAGGAATCAAAAAGATGCAACTTATCATAAGCCATTATTCCAAAGGGGAAAGCCAGAGTGCACCAAACTGTCTGATGTCATTTAATATACAAGACAAAAAAAACATAACTTACTATTTTATTTTTCTCCTGAGTGTTGAAGGATGGGGCCCTCTCTCGCTGGGCAGGGGCAGGGGTTTTGGATTGGGATTGGGTCCAGCCTGTAGGACTCTGGTTGGGTGAACTCCCCGCTTAGGAATACCAAGCAAAAGAGAATATAGGAATTAAGCATAGAAGACTTGGTGAATGATATGGATCCAGGTTATGTGTTATATAGACATGACATCTCATCACGTTCACTCTTTTCATGCATGATGGTAGTTAATGCTCAGTGAGCATATCAACAAAACACTAGAGGGAGCAGGGGATGGCCAGATATTCAGTTAGTTCAGAAATTTTGACTATTTGTTTTGCACAACAAAATGGGAAACTGAGGTGAGGAAGAAGGCACAAAAGTATATGACATGAAGCTAATGAAATGTAGAATAGACACTTACCCGAGTCATGATCACGCATTGCATCCTAAAGAGACAAAAAAACAAAACAAAAAAAACCAACAAACAAACACACACAAGCAAAGTTTTGTTAGTTTGTGCAAACACCACGCCTTGTGCTGTGCTGTCACTCATGGTTTGACAGTACATCTAAGAGATGTGAATGCAGATAGCCTGCTTGCAAGGCATGCCATTGAGACTGCACACACACACTCTGCTTTCTAACCTTTTCTGGACTCTCAGGTGAGGCCTCAACAAAAGACTGGGAGAAGTGCACAATACCTACTTTCCTCTTCAGCCAGAATCTATGGCACCAGGAGCTGGGGGAGGTATTCAGGCAGTCTAGCTACTCCCCAGAAGGGTACAATACAACAGGCCAGTGAAGAGATAGGAGGCAAAGGAACAGAGCAAAGGAAAGTGAGGAAAGAACAAAGACAAAATGGATTTCCAGGTTTTACCTGGACAGAAACTGGGGAAAAGATCTAAAAAGCATTCAAAACTATTGAGCTGATTATGCAAGAACAGCAGCTGCAATAAAGCAGAAGCTAGAACTAACCAGGAGGAAGTCAATTGTCACAGATAATAAAATTTGTTAAAATAGGATGCCACTGGGCTAAAAAACAGGCTGAGCCCTTCCGAGTGGCTTAGTTAACACACAGGTAGATAAGTAGGAAAAAAGAAAAGCAACTCAAAGACCATTGGAATGGAGGGCAAGAACACTTGCAAGCACAAGATATTTTAGGAGTGACTGCCTGAACCTACAGGAGCACCCAAGGGGCCCATATGGTGTGTAGTTACCTCGATCACGCTGCTGTCTACAGGCAGAGTAGTGCTAACCATGTGGACATTTGGTGTAGAAGTGGAGCGCTGCCTCTGGGAGAGACCGCCACTAGTGGGTGGTGCGTAGTTGAAGGCATGAGGGCTAGAATATCGGTAGGCTGAGCTGTGAGGGAGAACAAGATTTTAAATATTAAGAATGAGGTGGGTTTAAATGTCAGTGCTTCAGATGGCACAAACCACTGACATTTAAAAGAAACAAACTGAATTCTGTAACTTCTTTAAAATTTGGGGCAAACCTAGGTGTGGTTATAGTTAGTGTAGAGGCTTTCTGGTTTCATTTCTGTCATTTTTATTCCACTCCCTTTCCCAACTCCCATTTTTTGCCACCAGCAGATGCCCAACAAAGTCATATACAATATACCATATTGTAACCACAAAAACAAAACAAAGGGGAATTTAAAAAAAGAAAAAAAGAAAAGAAAAACATTACAGGGAAGTAGTTGTTGGCCAATTGCATTGTGGCCATCTCCTCATGCCATTTTTGGCAAACTTGAAATTCAGAGGTATTTTGTCCTTGATATTTGCCAAGATCAGCGTTGGCTCAGCTGAAGAGAACAAAGCTCACTAATATCTAAAAAACAAATGCTGGTCTGACTTGAGACGTTCACTTACAGGCAAAACAAATCATTTGAACCCAAGTTAAAATATCCACAAATTTATGATCACAATTTGCGCATAGTATGCATGAATGAAACCTTCCTTTTTGAATTTATTCAAGCCTCTTGGTACACCCACTGTTACTGGACCAGTTGTAATGTATTGTAGCTGTTGATTAAAATGGGGACAGCAGGACCCCAGCTGAATGACATATATAAACAGAGATCATATTATAATCACACCCACAAACATGGAGAGCACTCTTTGAGCACAATCCCCTTTTTGGCAATATCCCACTATGTTTCAAAAGACCACTGGGGAATGCTCTACATGGAACAACTTGATACTTTGTAAGTGCTAATTTGGCAGCTCAGAGCACTTTTTAGCCATTTTAAGAGCTACTGAAACAACAGATTCTTTTCACACCGCGCTCCTTCAGCCCTTGGACTGGTAAGCCCTCATAAAGCCACGGACGTCATTCAAAAACAGGATTTAATGTAATTAAGATTACGATTCGGTAAAAATAAGAACATCACTCCAACTGTGATTATTTACAGTATAGCCATCCAACAGGACCCCTCTCACAAACACGCATGCATACAATATTAACATCTTAATAATAATTTAAGTACTTTCTTTCTACATTTCTCATCTAGTTGCAAGTAGCACCCTGCACTATTAGCTCTCCCTACAACATCAAAAAACTAAAACCATACACTGGACAAAAACATCACCTTCAAACAGCACATATGTATTCGTGATCAGAGCCTTTACACCTTATGAACTTAAAGGCTCCCTGTGGTTTTTGCTTTCTTCTGCTAGTGCCATAAAGCTGTTTACATAATTGAAACCCCATTTTGTTTATCTCACACACACACACACGCACGCACTTTGACACAAATGCATGCTGGTGACATGATACACATGCTGCCAATAGACTGAAACTATCCAAGTGATCTGCAGGTGGTAAAATGCAGATGTCAGCCAAAATCAACAAAGGGCTTTGACTGCTGTTCTTTTTAATATTTTGTCATTGTTTTTAAGGGGGTAAAATATATTAAAACATTTCTTAGAGGCCTTTAAAAAGTGAAGTTGTTTCAGGCTTTCAGAAAAGGGCATTTTATTTGAAAATAACGCGAGGAGTGCAGATTATACAGAGACTCACCTTGGAAACCGCGTTAAAGACTCTCTCATACGCCGGGACGAAGGCGGCGGTACAGACGGGGCATTGCACTCACCAGGCGTTTGACACAATCTGACAGAAACAAAGTGTTACCAACAAGTTTGCACAAACACACCGCTGTTTAATCAAGTAAAAGCTGATGGCTACACAGTACAGTGGCTGTAAGGGGAAATGGCTCATCTATTCAGTGCCCTTGATAAGGATCTCGAAAAGATTACCCACAGCCTGCATGCAAAATACAAGTAACTGAGCACAAATATGCAAAACTGTGTATATGAGCTTAGGCCTACATGTAAAAACTGCAGCATCAATAAAAACTTTTTTTTTTTAATGATCCGGTCTGCATGTTAAATCCTACCATATATATATATATATATGATACAAGAATGATGCAAGATACAATCTGATTAAGATACAAAAATACTGACAAGTTGTTTAAACGCTCTCATATACTTACAAGAGTTGTCTGATATTGATCCAGTCCACACACATTGTGGGCACTTTGGTGCTACAATGCTCATGGAATTTGTAGCCACATGTTTGGCAACGGAAACCATTCAGAAGGAACTTCTGGCAAATATCGCAGAATGCTAGTTTCAGATACGTTTTGCGAACCTGAAACGGACAGAGATAAATATTCATTTGTTTCTTTAACAGTGACACTCTCTTGAGAGTTGAGGATACTTTGAGTGCTTTTGGGTACTCACAAAATTATGCGTCGTCAAGGGAACGTGATCTAAAACCTCCACCTGCAGCTCTTCCCCAATCAGTGAAGTGGAATCGGTATTCCAATCCATCCGTGACTTTCTACTGAGGAAAAAATAGAAAAAAGTAATGAAATATCTGAAAAGCTGCTACACTAAGCTCTGATTCTCATTATCCGTGCTTTAAAAATCGACAGCAGTCCTGAGCTCACCTCCCCTGTCCTGAATTCAGTCTGAAGACAGCGCAACACTGAGGCTGCAGGCCCCGCACTCTCAGTGCTTTAATCAGGCAGTGGTAAAGAGTCATACCTGGTCGCACGTTTACCTAAGATAACAAAAAATAACCCCCCAAAAAAGAAATCAATTGTTTTTTTTCTCTTGCCTGGTAAGATGTGTGATGGTTCATATTGCCATAAGTAGTTTTGCACCAGTGCAATACTTTTGCACTGTTGCTACTCGCAAATAGCTACTTGCTACTGGTCTGAAGAAAAAAAAAAAAAAAAATCAAGATGGTGACATTTTCTGAGGTACCAGTACGTCACCTTTAATGGAAATCAACTCACCACAGTGCGTTGCTGGTTTGGGAGGTAGACACGGATAGTGCTGCTAGCCTTTGAGTCGGGCATCTTGCTGTCATCTGAGGAGCGACGCTGGCAGGGATAGCCCTGGACTATGGTCGGAGAAAGGCAAGGGCCCTCAAACGGAGAGTCCTTCATTCCGAAACCGTTGCTCAGACTCTTCCACACTCCCTGAGGGTGCGCCATTAGTAAAGCCAAGTGCTTACAATAGTCTGAAATGTAAAAAATAAACAAGATGAATAAATAAAAGATTAGGGAGACAGTGCAAAGGTGTAAAAGCCTGCAAAATAAAAGAACATGAAAGACATCAGCTGCACATGACTATTAATCTTTCTGACAGAATTAAGTATTAACCTGCTTGTACTAAAAATCAAACATTCAGCCATGCAGTTTAAGAAGTTTTTGTTTTGTTTTTTTACAATACAGATAAGCATGGCTGATTTGTGTGCATGCCATCTACAACTGAATGAAATGGTGACAGTGTTTCCACGGAATGCAAAGGTACCACAACAAAGACAGAACTAGTTAATGCAATGACTACTTTTTTGCTGTAACCACTAAATATAACCTCAGAGTGCAGACTTCTTAGATTATAGCAAGATTAGGCCCAATGCTGATATGAAGGGTATCTAACCAGGATGCCTGAAAGTGTGACAGGAAATGTAAAAGGAATCATTCTGTTATCATTTAATTAGTGGTTATTTGAGTTACAGAAAACCACATTTTGGTTTAAAAATATATCACTTAGTAGTCTTGCCATTTAGTTTTGTAAAAGAAATGTAGACTAACTATATAAAAACCAAGAATATCTCTAGCATCCACAGGGGTCAGTCACAGTTACTCACAGACAGGGTTCACAATTATTTCAACACAGGATGAATTGAAAAAAAAAAGGAGTTTTAATGTTAACTGGGACTTAAATTTACTCCTTACAACTCAAGGTGTATGTACCCATCACAAACAAATAGGTCACTGCCCCCCCCCCCCCCCCCCCTCCCTTCTTCTCAA
>VVHJ01032870.1:6938-19571 GCA_015107715.1 Tylochromis polylepis | reverse complement strand
ACGTGAAAATCTGGGACAGAGTGAGCCTTGGGGTGTATCAGCAGCCAAAAGCCATCACTAAGAATGAGGTTCAATCCTCTGATAAGAACTCTGAGAGTTTATAAAACCTGGCACCACGCAGCCCTGTGGAAATCCCAAAGATCTGGTGATCAAAATGGGGGGGAAATACTATCAGACTGATAGAGGGAAGAAAACCTACAGCTGAATTTGGCTCGGAAATTTGTTATTCAATATTTGGAAAGTGAGACATATGCTCTTACAAAATGACTGGCACTGAAACCAACACATGGTGCTTTTGACATGCTAGGTAATTTCAGTCTTTTTGTGCCAAAATTATAACACATTTGATCTCCAGGCATTTCACATATAAAATTGTGACAATGGGATAACTCCTGCTTTTCTTATTTGGATATTTGGATTTGATAGTTATATAATCTTCAAATATATTACGGTTTATAGATAAAACCTTATTTCCTCTTTGAAAACAATCAAGGAAGAGCCTGAGTCTTGAAAAGAAATGCTGGGAAATTTTTTGTGTCATTGTTCTGTAATTACCCCATGTGGCCAACAGGGGCCGCTGTTAAGCAAATGGCGCACTGATTTCTTACTGAAAGGACACAAACATATCCCTCAGCGTTCACTGCACTTTTAATAAAGTTTAAAAAATACTTATATTTAACACAATACAAGGCTGCTGTTTTGTGATTTTTTTAAAACAGAATTTAATCTGAAACAATCAATACATTTTAAAAATTGCCCAGCTCTTTTCTCTTCTTCTTCTAATCAGAATAATATATAGACTGAAAGATTCAGATAAAAGGACTAGATGTTACAATCCCTGATAATGCATTGCTTCAAATGGATAACAAATGGCTTCAAATGGCTACCATGAGGAAAGGCAGCCTGAGATCTCCACCAGCAGGACACCTCGCCAGTCGCGTACCCCAGCCTCGCAGGGTGCCTCGGCCCACAAATCACTCTACCAAAATTTTTTTTCCTTCTTAGTTAAGCTTAGGGATTAAAGCTGTGATCTAAAGTATAATATTGCAGTATACTGCAGTATATAAAGCAATATACTGCAGTCGTAAGTTCTGTTGCTTCTTTTATCTGTGTTTATAGTTACTTAACATCTCTATGTAATCATTTAGATTTTTGGGAAGGAGTTGTTTAGCATCTCTATTATGTCTCTTTGTCATTATTTTGAGTCTCCATCAGATATTTTGAGCCTGTTATGTGTCTTTGGAGTCCTTTTGTGTGCTTTTATGGTCTTTTGTGTTTGTTTTGCAGTACAAGTGTACTATTAAACCGGAAAACAACAGTGCTGTGTGGGGGTTGGTGGCTGAAAAATTTTCCATTGCCTCTTTAACTGAGCGCAGTGACTTTTCCAATAAAAAAAAGGCCTATTATAACCCTATCAGTAATCCAAAGGAGTGGTAGCTTAATGAAATCAGACTGAAAATGAAAAACAGGACACAAAAAATAGCCCAACACAAAATAGATTTCTGTCTAGGTTTTGGGCATGTATAGCACAATTTGTTTTGTACTTGTACTTTGATACTGTTGAAGGTTTAAAAATGAATCCATACTAGTATTTATAGTATAAAGCTGCTTTTCCTCATTATCCCAACAACTCCTTTTTCAGTGGAGTGAGCTGGAAAGTGTTGCCACCCTCACTGGTCAAGGCAAAGGATTTCAGATGCATTCCTATATTAGCTACAACCACCTGAGAAGTAGCCTAGTAAAGACTGTAGGGTTCAGTGGGTCTGATAACAATGCTTCCTGAAGACTTCCTATGTATTTTGGCCATGTCTGAGTGTTAGGTAGACCCAGCCCAGAGAGATTATGTCTCTTGATTTGTTGTAAACACCTCAGGGATCCACCGGAAAAACTGGACGGGTGGCTGAGGAGAGGGAGGTCTGGGAATTTCTGCTTAGACTGCTGGCCCTGTGATGTGGGAGGAGATGGACAGCTGAATAAAAAGAAAAAAAAACACATGCATTGCTGGTGGCTACTCATCCTCCAAATTAGCAAGGTATGGTGTGGAATTAACTCACAGAATTCGGCTGGTGCATGAACATTAACTTGTTGATTTAGAGTCTGCGCAGCCACTAATCTGGACCAGGGGTGTCAAACATAAGGCCCAAAGGAAGGAACTGTCCCAGCAAAGACGTTAATCTGGCTGCCTGGATGTCTTTGGAAAATGAGACATAAATTTTTATATTTTTATAGCTTTTCTTAATGATGAAGACCTCAACCATGGCACTTCATACTACACCAAAGTACGTTCGTGTTTTTTTAAAAATTATCTACTACAGTAATTATTCCAATTAGCAAAAACCTTCTGTTTAATATTGACAGAACAGCCTGGCCAATGAGCTATCAGACTTTTTTTCCTGTAATTTCACGCATTTCTTACAATTTAAGCCCAAAGAGTCATGCTGACAGCAACATTTCTTTATCACAGAGAAAAACTGAGATGAAAATGCACTACTTTTATAATATTAGGATATCTCAGAGATTAAATTTGTAGTTAAAATAAAAAGAGGAGCTTCATTGGTGTGTTCCATTTAAGATCAAAGAATGTGCCCTACAGTTTGACATCCCTGATCTAGAGTATACAGAACATAAATATAAAATATTCTACTCTAGTACAAGACCATTTAACACTGCCCAATTATCTAAAATCAATGTAAATAGGACCTAATTTCATAAGCAGACACATCATAACATCATATTAAATGTTTTTGGGTTTTTTTACTGGTTTTCTGGAAGTAGTAGATCAAACTCATGTTTCCATAAGTGGTTAGCACTTCATCTTTGATATGACCACATGACAGACACTACTCAGGCTGATGACATGCCAGCCTATAGTTTCTTCATGTTTGATGCTAGCCCCACCCACCTATGCCATGTCACACCAATGAGAATTCGCAATTTTGATTATGCTGTTTCACAGAGAGCTATTACCATTAATAATAATAATAAAAATAATTTGATCTCTTCAAGTGAGAAAACAAAGCGTATATAAAGCACGTTTGCTTTCGCAGTCATAGTTAACTGTCCTTACATGTTGAAGTATATGCAAGAATATATTCATAATGGATATTTAAGAAACCAAATGTGTCTTAATTAATCTTTGATTTAAGATAGAACTGCTGCGTTATGATACACAGTTACCAGTTGTCTTTGAAACGTTTCCTGCCATATAAAATGTGCTTTATTGTTTTATTATTTCATGCGGGTAGTGAAGGGTTAACAATGTGCCGAAGACGTATTGAAGGAGGAAAAAAAAAAATCCTCCTCAGCTGTGTGGCACCACTACCTAACGACCTGACCGGTCTCCGCTCATTACGGTCAATTTTGGGAAATGGATTTAGCCTTGATAGGACAGGACACGAGCCCGTACGGCGCGTGGTTGTAGAAGGAGATCAAAAGGCGCGTGGTGTGCGCGGCGGACGTCACCGTGTCTTATTCTCAGCGCTCCTCTCCAGTCGGCCGGACTCGGGTCTGTGTGGCGTCGGCAGGCAAAAGCGGCCCTTCTGCTCTACTCCACTTATTCTTTGTGTGCGCATGTGTGGCTTGCGCGTGAACCGGCAAAATTAGAGAGCGAAGCAGGCCAGCGCGAGCCAGGAAAGACGGGCAGCGTTGAGGCAGCCCAGCTAGCAACCGCACGGTTTTTTTTTCTTTTTCTTTTTTTTACACTGCCAGAGATGGTCACGTCCACACCGGGGATCCTTCTGCTGCCGATGCTAATATGTCTCCAGCGCTTCGTTAACGTCCACGGTAAGTCCCGAGTCCCCCTTTCTTTTTGTGTGTGTGTGTGTGTGCGCGCGCGCGCACAAGTGGAGTCACTGTACCGGCGAAACGCGCACCGTGTGCGGTGAGGTTAGCTAACCTTAAACGGAGCTGCACACCTGTCTTGGCTGCTCCTTGAAGAAATGGCCGTGCTTGGCTGTACCTTGGGCCACTCAGCCCCTGCCGATTCTAATCGATGAAAGCCCTCAAACTGCGTCTTTCTTAAGGGGACAAAATGAGAAATGTGTGCTTCAAATTGATCTGCGGAATCATTTAAGCTCTATTTATTATTGTAAATTACATGAAGGAGGAGGGGGGGGGAAGGCCCCGTTGAGTTCAGCGTTGCTTGTTGATGGCCAATTAGCCCCACGGTCATTTAATTTGGCCCCGAAAACCCGCAGCCCTTCAGATTGTAAACCCCTGTCGTCCTGATTTCTCCCTTCACTTCCACTGTTTGTAAATTTTCTCCTGCCATCTCCACCCCCATCAAGCTTCGTAATTTATTTATTTATTTATTCATAAAGTGGAAGCGAACTGAGAAGGGGGGGGTAGGCTGACAAGGGTGGACACAGTGCGTTAACACGGAGAAAAAGGCCACAAATAGGGGTGGTAAGAAGCCCCGTAGTTTAGGGAAGGGGTAATTACGTACTGCAGGGGATCCCAGTGGAGGCCCAATTAAGAGCGAAGTGGCCGAGCTCGAGCCATTAGCAGCTGGTTGTACTTGTAGAGCTGTGCGCACTGGGGTTGCGGCTGTTGATGATTTTCATGATTGGTTGTGGAATGGAGAAAGCGCGCAGATCTGTTAATTAACAGAAAATGTCACGGAGTGTCGGTTACAAGTTCAGAGCACAGCAACAATCAAAAGTTAAGAAGTTGCGGGGCTTTAATTTTTGTTTTGGGCTCAAAATGGGCACGTGGAAGTGGACTATATCCAAGCACAACTGGGCTGCATACAATCAAAAATGGGCAACCTTTTTGGGGAGAAATATTTGTATGTACGACAAACCCTTAACTTCTGTGGTGCACCTGCTAAGTAATATTTATTTTTAAACATTGCATACCACATGGAGATGGATACTTGGCACAGACAGGGGACTAGTTAGGAATCAGCTTTTAACTGCAGTTAATTGCCTCTGAACCATAGATTAGAGAGGACAGATGTATGGCTAAAATCTATATCAATGTAAAGATTGCTGCACAGATGAGGGATCTCTAGAATCTATATATAGTGTTCCATAAATGATAAATGCAGCCTTTTTTCATTTATCTATCCATTTTCTATTTGCATTCTTTTTTCTCTTTTTCTGGCAACATCTGACTGAAACTATGAAGTGCCAAACTTTGTGGAATTAAAGCATATTCATTTTGGTTTCTATGGGTGGATTTCCCCCCCTTAACTGCTAGAGAAGGTGATTTGTTTTTTCATTATATTTTTAATAACTCATCCATCAGGTGTCCCAACACAGGGTTTTATAACAGATTGTCTGTTACAGGGCCTCACGTCATCTAATTGGAGCCAATGAACTTCATGCTGTTTGGAGCATTTTTAATGGAATTGGCTGCCAAATAACATGGCTTGCAGTGTGATTTTTGGAGGTTTGTTCTTAATTTTTAAGTAATATTCTAGTATCATCAGTGTAGCATGGCAGCAGCTGTGATGTTGAAGCCTCAAAACACAAAATCAAGAAAACGGCTTGTCTTTTTTCCCTTGATATAGGATGACTTCATAGTCTAGTGGTTAACACATTTGCCTAACAGAGAAAGATTCTCAGTTTGATCCTGAGAAAGGACTGAAGTCCCTTGGGATTGTGTTGGGAATAAGGGAACAGCTGAAAGTAGGTTATTATAAAAGTGCTTCAGTATTGCTAGAGTTTGTTTCATGCATCCATATTGGTCTAAACTGGGTTGCATACATGACTCTGGACTTTGTCCACATGTCAGTATATATGAACACGGTAAAGTATTGATAGATTAGTTTCTTTTCTCATAATTGTGCACTGTGGATAGCTTAGTTTTAGCACAATATTGCAGCCAATACTAGAGATTTTCTTAAGTCTTGTCAACGCATACTATCTGGTTACAGGTGTCAGGATGCTTTTAAAGTTTTCAGCAACAAGGGTTACTGGCAAAATGCTAGGTTTAGTCATTTACACAGTTTAGGAATCGGGGGAGGAACCCCCTAAATGATTTCCAAGGGCCTAAAACTTTTGTCTGAAACCTGCCCATACTCTCTTCTAGTAATGTGGTAAGCTGATCAGAAGCACACACCATAAGCTAACGACAAAGTCAGTCTCACAATTAACATTTAAACATGTGTGGGACATGAATATTGATGTCCAACTTCTAACAGATCTTTATGGCATCACATCATGTTCTTAAACTGTTTAAAGCGCTTTTGTTTCATTAAGTCTGTAAAGCCTAAAGTCCAGGAAAACAAGATGTTTATGTCCTACATTTCTTAAAGTCAGCCTGGCTTCATGTCACTTGCTTAAAGATGGTGTTCTATTGTCCTCATGCAACTTGCATTAAGCTTTAGCACTATTGGATGAGATCAGTTTTTTCTACCCTAACCCCAAGGTCAGGTGTTGAACGAATACAGGTTCTTTACAGATTGAGCAGCTGCAGATGTATCACGTGTGCAGTTTTGGTAGCATTGTACTCTAACTTGTGTCTATGGACATGTCTTAAAAATTAAATTCTCCATTGTGGTGGTTTCTTAGATCTGACAGTATGCAGCACACTGGTAGAAACTCTGAACACTAATAAGTGAAATGCACTGATCAGTTACATCTTTAGTTTGCGCAGCAGACCCAGACTCACCGTTATGTGTAACAAAGAAAAGCATTAAATGCTGTGCTGTAGGGGTTATTGCACAGTTGAATCTATCAAACTAGTAGTCTTGTGTGAAAATGGCTGCATTGTAGTAAAGCATTTTTAAAGTTATGTTAAGAATTCAATAATTTATAAATGTATCAATGCTTTTAAGAAGCCTAAAAAAACCGTGTGCATCTTTGATCAGTTTTATCCACTTATCTGAAGTCTTATTGTGGGAATGGGGTTTTCCAGACTTTCTTCCAGTCCTTCCTTCAAGCAACACTTTCACTTTCCTCCTGGAGATCCCTAAGGAATTCCCAGGCCAACTGAGAGGGAATCCTTTCAGCTTGCTCTTTGCAATTGTGGATGCAGCACAATCACTAGTTAACCATTTGAGTGCCAAGTAGTTAGCCAGTGGGCTTACCCTCATAATTCTCCTGACTCTAATATTGACCAGAATTTAGAAACTAAATTTCATGTTTTACTCTAAGACTGTAACTGATGCTTGAGCTCAGTGCCAACTAAGGTCAGAGCAAGGCAAGGGCCATTTCCCTTTCTGCAGTGAGCAGTTGCTGCCTGCTGACCATTAAGACTGCAGCTTTTAGACACTACTTGGTTGGTTTTTATATTTTCTTTGGTTGGTGCTTGTTTTAAAGGTGTATTTAACATTATTGCTATTTTAATTTCCATTTTCTCTATGCTCTCATGCCCTCTACTGGTGGCTACCCCTCCCTGAGCCTGGTTCTGCTGGCAGTCTCTTCCTGTTAAAAGGGAGCTTCTCCTCCCATCAATTGTTTAATGGTTGGGGTTCTCTCTGCTATTGTAGAGATTTATAATAAAAAGGCACCATAAAACGGTGGTTGTGAGCTGGCGATGTATAAATAAAATTAACCTGTGCACGAAATATTACATTTAATCATGAAACGACTCCTAGTTATTGAAAGAGATGCAGTCCTTAAATTCCAGCCTGCTGTGGAAAAATGGCCTTTGGGGGTAAAACTGGTGAATCAGAAGTGCTTGTAGTGCGCACACACTCCACACACAGTACACCCACCAGCACCACCACCATCTCATTCTCAGCTTCTCACCAAGCCTACACACACCCCGTGTGAGCCTATTTGAACAAGATGCCACGCAAATTAGGCAACAGCGAGATCAGCAGCGGCAACGCTGGCCTGATTAAAATGGATTTTTTTTTCTCCCCCTGCCACGGTTACTGCAATACATGCTAGACCCAGATCCTCAGCTATTTGGGGGGGTGCTTGATTCTTGAAGTGGGCGGGGAGGTGGACAGGAGGAGGAGAGCACTACAAACGTTTCTGTTACTGGGGAAAACTGCATCACCATGACCTCAACTGTGAAAGCAGTTCTATGGCACACAATGAGCTGCTATTTTGGGCAGGAGACGGTTTATTCCAGCGCCATGGCTGTTGAATCTGTGGTTTAAATGGGGGTGCTACTACCAGCAGATCATGAGAAATATTAAATGAGTTTTCAAGCTTATGTCTTCAGTTAAAGTGTCAAAATAATTTCATCTTTAGTTAAAATGAATCTTTGTTTAATGAGTCGTTGACGGAGGAAAGAACCCAGTTGATTCTAATAAATCCACAAATGTAATGATTTTGGATAAGTCATAACAAGAGGTAAACTTGGAATAATTTGACAGTAATTATGACTTTATTGGAATACAGTTTGACTTCTAACTCATGCTGTTAGACAAATGGCATTATCACAGCCAAATGAAAATGGAGCTGAAAATGACCTAAACATCCTCCTGTGACAGGGATAAAGCTGATTTCTAAGTGCCACTAAGGTTTTGTATTTTCCATGGTAATCTGCATCTACAAAATCCTTAACTGACACAGCTGGGTTGTATTTCTCACAGTAGCAATAGAGAATTTCCTGTAAATTAGTCTAAAAGTAATGAAACAAACTGAGCAGTCTAATGAATCAAGGCAAGCATGTTAATTTTGTGTGTTTTTAAAGTTGCTAAAACGTTTGGTACGTTGTCCCATGCATACATGTGATGGCTGATGTTTGCAGAGCTAGCAGCAGTACCATTCATTCATCACATGTTAATGTCCAGATTGTGGGTTTTTAATAAAAAAAAATTACAATTTACTGAGACATAAAACGGTTCATGTTCTGTGTTAAGTAATGCAGAACAGTGCTGGTTCACACTGCTTTCCACCTCGCAGTGATTGAGAGGGTGAAGTGCTTTTTTTTTTTTTTTTTCTCCTCCCAGGAATGCAGACTTGGATGGTGGCAGGTGGCATCACTACATTTCAGTTAACTGGTGTACACAACAGTAAAATATAAATTGCTTAAGCATCTATTAATGTGGGTGCCAACTGGAAAGGTGGTGACTTGTATTTGTATAGCACAAAACATGAAACAAGGTCAATTTGATAGGTGAGAAAATCAATAAAATAACTAACAAACAATTTAAAACTTATTTTAAATTGTTTAAAGTCAATTAAAAAAATAAATTTTTCAGGTGTGGGCATTGTGAGAATTTTTTTTAAAGTAGATTCAAGGAGAGAACTCTCTCTCCTTGGCTGCAGAACAGAAAATTAGTGCAGTAGAGTTTGTTGCAGTGTGTCCATGCACATCATCCTTTTCTGTAATACCACTTCTATTTTGTGACAATGAATAATAGAACACAGTAACCAGCTGTCTTCAAGTTCTCGTACTGCGGATTCAACACTGCTCAGTTGTGCTGGACAGCACCTGGTGAGGGTAGTCCTCCTCTTGCAGAGCAAAAGCATTTCAATTTGGCTCAAATTATTTCATGCTGCAGTCTCTGAGCTCAGTGTCGTGTAACACGAGCCAGTTAGGGTTGTGAATGGGCAACTACGTAGAAATCATGCTTGTATTCCAGGTATCATCATCTGCTACTGAACTAAAGCGTTGCTCGTGCGGCTTGTTCTGAAATGTTGAGAAAAGTTAAACACTTTCAATCATGGTTATTCAAATACTCGAGTGCTGCTGCTAACAATCAAATAATTGTGAATATTCTGAGTGAGGTGGCTGCACACTTCATAGAGCATGTCTAAGGAGCTTGGAAAGAAAAGTGTCTGGACTTTAAGTTTCCTTGAAGTTTCACCTCTCATCTGAGAAGCTTCAGTTCTAAGAGCAATTGGTGGAGAGTCCCAGATTTTAATGCCTATGGGAGTGTCCCCATTCACATGATAGGGTGGGGCTAGGTTTCACAATGGGTTCACCTGAAACCTTGGCTAATTAAGACCCACACCTTGGCTCATGTGACTATGTAGAGGATCAATAGGGGGTCCATGACCCGCTTGGGGACACTCCCATAGGGCTTAAAATCTGGGACTCTCCATCAATTGCTTTTAGAACTGAAGAAGCTTCTTGGATGAGAGATGAAACATCTTCAAGAAACTTAAAGTCAAGATGCTTTTCTTTCCAAGCTCCTTAGACTACAATGACCTGGATGACTTTAAGCTATAAACGCAATTGGTGCACTAAAGCTAGAGTCATCTGGAAAGTGACAGACCAATCTGAATCGGCTCTGTGCTGCCCGAACAAAGGTAAACACTAAATGGCAAATCACAAATCTCAAGTTTTTATATACCAGATGGTTGAAAGTGAGACTACCTGGCTAGCAGCAAATTCAAATAATATTTAAATGATAACTAAGATCAAGGAGGCAGTTTTTTTTTTCCCTTGACATGTGGGGCTTTAAAAAAAAAAAGCTGTCTGAGTAAAACATGGCAAATAATGTGCTCTTTAGTCACATTAAAATATTTAATGAAAAAGTGTAACAAAATGACATTAAAGGAAAACGACATTTCTCATGTCATTGTAAACGGTAGACCTCACTCGGTTCAGTCTACAGGGTTCAGGCTTCAACTCTCAGCTCAAAATTGAATCTGACACTGCAGGGAGAAGGAGCTCGTACAGGTTTGTATACTCGAGGTTACTACTAAGGTGTGTTATTGCGATGTGTGGATCAAAGTGCAGAGTGTGCAGTTTTCCAGACAGCAAGTCGATGGTTTTCTGTGTAGATATTGGAATGGTAACCCAGGAGGATATGCTCTTAAAGAAACCAAAAACAGGAATATTTACCATTCCCTGCAGCTTGGCTTCGTGGTTACTTGTATGGGCTGCTGCGCCCCATTTACTACACCTCATATTTACACTAGCAAATATTCTGCAAATGCTGCTTGTGTTTTTGTTTTTACATGTGCTGTGGGCTTCTGTTGGTTTCTTTTTGGATTCACTTTAGAGTCCCACAGAAAACTGAGGTGACTCTTTAAGTGCTAAAGCTGCATCAGTGTTGCTGCTGGACCTTTTTATATGCTTTTCTGGTTCACATGGTGGCGACTTGTTTTGGAATTAACAGGCACTAGGTGCCAGAGGCTCTCTTTGTGATCTCACTCTTTACCTCAGTCAGTATTAAATGTACTTCAGCAGTGTGAGTCGGGACTCTTGTTTCTGTGACATGCAGATGTGCAGTTATTTGTCAAGGTTGGGTTTTCTAATTAACTTTTTTGTCTTAAAAATATGAACAACTAGATTGAGTAGTATGAAGGTGAACACATTAAATGCTGTAAAAGGATGGACACTTCAGGGAACACATGTTTGTCAATCTCACAATATGTATATTACCCATCTGTCAACCCTATGTTATAGTCCTTATAAATTGGAAACTGAGAGGCCAAGTAGACGCATTTTAAAATGACTCGCCATGTAGGGATTGTGCTGAGGAGTGAGGGTCATTCACAGGGTTAGTTCTTCAATCCTTCAGCCAGATGAGTAAATATCTGCAGTCCTTTAACGATTCACAAATTGTTGCTACTCGGGTCAGATTTTAATGAAACTTGTGCGCAAGATCAAGGTTGCGTTTGAATTGTGAATCATCATGAGCCTTATGCGTGACTATAATATCGATGTTGTGGTTTTTAATCTAGTTTCCTTCTTTCCCTTCCTGCGGTTGCTCAAAGTGGGTCATGATTGTTGGGGAGATCAGTAACTTGCAGGTTGCTGGTAGGCATTTCTTGGTCAGATACAAATACTGCTGCAATGAATACCCTTAGAGTAGTTGCAGTTGCACAGAATTGATTAAATTATGCTCAATATCTGCAATCACTCACTGAAAATCAAGCCTTGAATGCATTTAGTAGGGCAGAGTAAGTGAAAATGCCACTATTTGACATTAACTGGAAAATCTCTTCAGCTACTCTGACGATCACACCCGTCCCCAAACTGCTCTCAAATGGCGTGCATAGGTGTAGACTTGTAACAGCAGATTTACCAGACAGTTTGCATTGGACTGAGTTTTCATTTTCATAGTAAGGAAAATGATATCGACTAAAATGGTTGCGTGAACTATATTAACGTCTAACATGGTACTACTGGAACATTAAATGACTATCACTAAGTTTTTCCGCCACTGTATCCTGACATTTGTTCTGAGAAAAATTGACTCTTGGCATGTTGGTAGTTTTGAGCAATCATGAATAACTTTCTATCTGCTTGTGTATTTCTATTTGCATAGACGTGAATATGTTCAGCAGAGGATGGATCAGGAGTTGTTGAACCCAGTTAATGGATTCTGTTGATCAGAGTTAAACCAATGCCCAATGTGTCTGGCTTAAGTTTAATTTATTCATTTGCTTCATAAAATAAGGTCTTTCCAGAAATGCTGCAGTGTTGAGGGATTAAAGAAAACACAAGGTGCTGGATGAGGCTGATTTTACATGAACACCTCAACACTTTTGTTTGGCAGTGCTTATTGAAGGCTTCAGTGAATGCTTGGATCCAGTGCGACTGTTAGTGAGCCTCTGGGAGCGCTTTTATTCAGCTTTGTCTGCTTTTACCCAGCTTTCTTTGGTCATCTTAAAATGGGAAGTCTTTATGTAATTGCTTCACTCATTTAGCAGTTTCTCCTTTTTCCATGAAATGCATTGTCATTGTCACACTTTATTTTCTCAAGTCATCAGAGAACAAAGCATCTTGACATAAGTCATGTTTTTAGATGGATCTTGTAGTTGTCATTTA
>VVHJ01032868.1:0-21512 GCA_015107715.1 Tylochromis polylepis | reverse complement strand
ACAGCTTATAACAGCGTCAACACGGCTTCTCTGTCCTCTCTTTCCATTAAAAAACACCGCTGTTTGTTGGTCCCACAGCGCCTCCAACTGGAGGAGCGGCGCAATGACTACCACTCGCTTCACTTAAACTAAAACATAGGTCTTTGCATAACTACGCCCACAGGATGGCGCTAAGCTAAGCAGTTAGCGAGTTGACCTGCCAAAAAGCTAGCGAAGAAGAAAAAGCTTCTCTTCCTCTGTAGGGCATGTGCTTCCCGTGTCAACCATGCACATGTGGTAAACAAGCCCAAGCATGGATTTTTCAAGTAAGTGGAGTGATCTTCCCAAAGGTCCGAGTCTAAAAAATCTTACAGATGGAAGCTTTGGCCACATGAAGGACACCCAGCATGCTGCTATTCAGGATCTGACCAAAGCTCACATCGAGTCGTTTGACCAGGCGGTCACAGACGGACTCAACCGCGTTGTGCAGGTCAGCTAAAGTTTCTTCAAAGTTCTCTACAACGTGATGAATTACTTTATTAAGACCAGCGATTAACTCAAACTAGTTAAAACTGTGTTTAATAACGTGCACTGTGTGACTCGGAGTTGTGTAGTCATTTCTTGAACACGCAATGCAGTCATATACTTCATATGACTGTAAGCCAGTGAAAGCCACCGGCCGAAGAATTTGGTTTCCTGCTGGTCGACTAGCTGCTGATATCAGTTCCAGCAGTATTTTCCCTGCTCTTAAAGCTGCTCAGCGTGCTGTGAATATCCCTCTTGCAGCTGCTTCCCATCACCTTTGTCTTTCTAACGTTTCTCACTTTTCTGTCACCTTTCCTAGGCCATCCCTCCTTTAGAGTTCATGTTCAAAAATGACAGGATCAGCCTTGCTTTCGTTGAAGCTGCCATCCAAAACCCAGTGGTTGCCAAAGGGAACATCTGCAAGGAAATGAAGGTGTTCCCGGCAGAGTGCCGAGGAAGAAGATGCTCGTACAAAGGGAAAATAGTGGTAAGCCTGAGTCGTGTTTATATTCCCAGAGCGACGTTTTAAAACAATCCATTTTGACTGGATGAGTGTTGACTCATTTCAGGCAGATGTCAGCTGGTCGATCAATGGAGTTCCCAAAGGCATCATCAAGCAGTCTCTGGGTCATGTGCCGATCATGGTGAAGTCCAAGCTGTGTAACCTGAATGGCATGTCTCCCAAAGAGCTCGTAGAGCATCACGAAGAAGCCGAGGTAGGATGTGGCAATTGTACTTTTAAACTGAGCCAGGATGGGTTTAAATATTGTCCTATAATACCAGCCTCAACATTGACAGGAAATGGGAGGTTATTTCATTGTGAATGGAATTGAGAAGGTTATCCGCATGCTGATAATGCCAAGGAGGAACTATCCTATCGCCATGTCAAGACCCAAGTGGAAGAACAGGGGTCAGGGTTACACTCAGTACGGTAAGTATTAATTCAAAAGAAAACAGTGCAGCAATGAGTCCACGCCTGCATGTTTTCATTGGTTTTTTCTTCTCTCAGGTATTTCTATGCGTTGCGTGAGGGAGGAGCACACAGCCATCAACATGAACTTGCATTATCTGGAAAACGGGACTGTGATGCTGAACTTCATCTACCAGAAAGAGCTCTTCTTCCTCCCACTAGGCTTTGCATTAAAGGTGAACAAGCCTGCAGCTTTCATTACAGAACAGATTATGGTCAAAATACTGTAGGCATCAACTCTCCTGGTGCTCATTTGCTCTCATGTTCCCCAGGCTCTGGTGGACTTCACAGACTTCCAGATCTACCAGGAGCTGATCAAAGGCCGCGAGGACAATTCTTTCTACAAGACCTGTGTGTCTGAGATGCTGCGCATCGTCATGGAGGAGAACTGCACCACCCGCAGCAAGGTGCTGAATTACCTCGGAGAGCGCTTCAGGGTTAAGATGAACCTCCCTGAGTGGTACACAAATGAACAGTGTACCAACTTCCTGTTAAAGTAAGCTCTGAGGATGGATACGGTTTACAGCATTCTGCTTTATGTTTGGTGGTATGTTTATTTAAAAAAGGGGTCTTACTCTGTTTTGATCAGCGAGTGTATCTGCATCCACCTGAAGTCAGACACGGAGAAGTTCTACCTGCTCTGTCTGATGACAAGGAAGCTCTTCACTTTTGCCAAGCAGGAGTGCATGGAAGAAAACCCCGACAGCATCGTGTGCCAGGAAGTGCTCACTCCTGGTCAGCTCTACCTCATGTTTCTGAAGGCAAGAATCTTCAATATTTTTTTAAGTTTTTTGTCTTTGACCTTTCTCTTTTGCTGAGCAGGAGGACTATAGTAGCATTTCAGCTGTTCCTCTTTGGCAGATCATCTGCCTCCATCTCACCCTATCGCTAACATCCTCCTCTTTCACAGCAGCCCTCTGCATGTCCTCCATCACTACATTCATGATTCTTCTCTGTGGACTACTTCTTTTCCTCTTACCTGACTGCTCCATATCCACAGTGCTCACACAAAGTGACTTCTTCCATTAGTTGTGTGATTTAACCACCCAAACGTTTTCACAGGAGAGACTGACTGCATGGTTGGTGTCTGTGAAGCTGTCCTTTGACAAGAGAGGTGGCAAAGTGACCGGAGGATGGAGCCCTGAAATGATGATAAAGATGCTCAACATGGGAACTGACTTGACCAGACCATTCGAATATCTGCTGGCCACTGGAAACCTCCAGTCCAAGACAGGTTCCGTCCATGACTAATACACGGTCAGGTTTGAAAATTCACTAAAACATTCATTCATCTAAAAATGTGCTCCCCCCTCCCACAGGTTTGGGCATGCTGCAGAACACCGGTCTGTGCGTTGTAGCTGACAAGCTCAACTTCATACGCTACCTGTCTCATTTCCGCTGCGTGCACAGAGGAGCAGCATTTGCGAAGATGAGGACCACCTCTGTGCGTAAGCTGCTGCCCGAGTCCTGGGGCTTCCTGTGTCCTGTCCACACTCCAGACGGCGAGCCTTGTGGACTCATGAACCACATGACAGCCAGCTGTGAAATTGTGGCATTGACCTTGCCCACCACGTCACTGCCTGCTCTGCTCTGTTCGCTTGGTGAGGACTCACTTCACTTGTTGTTCAGTCTTATCCAGGACCAAAAGCTAGGTCATTGTCTACCACAGAACTAGACTCTATAGATTTATGACAGTTAAGGTGGAGAGGGTGGCATGTGTGCGCAAATAAGAGACACAGCCATGCTTTCATGAATCAGTTGTTAAATAATACTTTTTGTAAGGTGCTCCAATAACAGCGACCTGCCTGTAGGGAAACTTGAAAAAGTGAGGGCCAGGGCTAAGTGGTCAACAGAAGCTGAATTTTGTAAATAAGAGTGAAGAGATTGTGCGACAGATGAAAAAGTGATGCTGAAATAAAAGATTTACTTAGGATGTCATTAACATACCTCGTAGGCCTGGAAAGGTCAAGTCTCTGTACGTGGCACTGGGTTGAAATGCGTTTGCTGTGTCTTCTGTTTTAGGTGTCACTCCAGTAGATGGAACTCCTGGCCGGGCCTTTGCAGACTGCTACCCTGTGGTCCTGGACGGTGCTGTTGTAGGCTGGGTGGAGGCTGACTTGGCTCCAGCTGTGGTTGAATCACTGCGCAGGTTCAAGGTATCTTCTTCTCTCAGCTGCTCCCTTTATGGGTCACCACAGTGGATCATCTGCCTCCATCCCTAGCATCCTCCCCTGTCACATCAACCCTCTGCATGTCCATCCATGAATCTTTTCTGGGACATTCCTGTTTTCCTCCTGCCTAGCAGCTTTATCTTCAACATCCTTTGTCCAGTATATCCACTGTCCCTCCTCTGCACATGTCCAAACCATCTCAGCCTTGCCTCTCTACCTTTGTCTACAAACCGCTCAACCTAAGCTGTCCTTTGTTTATACTTATTTCTTATTGTGTTCATCCTGGTCTCTCCCAATGAAAAGCTTAACATCTTTAACTTCAGCTCCACCTCTTTTTGTCAGTGCGACCATATATCAGAGCAGGTCTCGCTACCTACTTATATCCCTTTTGCTCTTGTTGCTAACCGTCTGTCACAAATTACCCCTGAAACTGGTCTCCATCCACCCCACCCTACCTGCACTCTCTTCTTCACTTCACTTGTGCACTGTCCGTTGCTTTGGATACAGGTTCATGGTATATTAACTCCTGTTAGGTGTCACCTGTGTATACTGTGTAGAAAACCGATCTTTAAAACTTATACCTCCAGGTGTTAAGAGAGAAGAAGATTCCTCCCTGGACAGAGATCGTTCTGGTTCCCAAAACAGGCAAGGCCAGCTTATATCCAGGCCTGTTCCTCTTCACAACACCTTGTCGAATGGTGCGGCCTGTACAGAACTTGGCTTTCGGCAAGCAAGAGTTGATTGGCACCTTTGAACAGGTAATGTGTTAAAAGTGTGATTTTTTTTTTATTTATTTTTTTTAAGAGGTTGTAGCTGTAAGAGTTTGCACAGTTTTAGTTTGAGCACCTTTTCTGCTTTGCTGCAGCTTTACATCAATGTTGGAATCTTGGAGAATGAGATTGAACCAAGAGTAACCACACACCAGGAGCTCTTCCCTCACAGTATGCTCAGTGTGGTGGCAAACTTCATCCCATACTCTGACCACAACCAGAGTCCCAGGAACATGTACCAGTGTCAGATGGGTAGGTTATTTGAATCCTTTCTTTGACAATTTTGAGCAACCCTGCTCTGTGTGCACATTCTCCATGAACCACTGTGTTCATCCAACTTATTTCAGGTAAGCAGACTATGGGCTTCCCTCTGCACTCTTTCATGGATCGCTCTGATAACAAGCTGTACCGGCTCCAGACCCCACAGAGCCCACTAGTCAGGCCTTATATGTATGACCACTACGGCCTCGACAACTACCCCAGTGGCACCAACGCCATCGTGGCCGTCATATCCTACACAGGCTACGACATGGAAGATGCCATGGTGAGTTAAATGTAACTGTTCTCTATTTTTAATTTGGATTGGGGCGAAACCCTGACACGTTGTTTTCATCAGGTTGTGAACAAGTCTTCATGGGAGAGAGGCTTTGCCCATGGTAGTATCTACAAGACTGAGCTGGTGGACCTGGCAGAGAAGGTGAGGGGAGAAGACGGAGTGGTGTTTGGAACCAAGCCAGGTGACCCTAAAGTGAAAGAAAAACTAGACGCTGACGGACTGCCTTTCATCGGATCGGTCCTTCAGTATGGAGACCCTTTCTACAGCTACATCAACCTCAACACAGGACAGACCTTTATCTCCTACTACAAGTACGCGACAACATTTCTGTAGCAGTGTGATTATTTTTCATCAGCTCAGTTGTAAAATACCTGTATTATTCACATTTTGTGGCAGATGAATTAAAAAAAGTTCTGTTTCTTTTCTCTGTTTGCAGGAGTCAGGAGGCCTGTATTGTTGACAACATAAAGGTCTGCAGTAATGACGGTGGCTCAGGCCGCTTCAAGCGCGTCTGCATCACTGTACGAGTGCCACGAAATCCCACCATTGGTGACAAGTTTGCCAGCCGCCATGGACAGAAAGGCATCCTGAGCCGCCTGTGGCCGGCGGAGGACATGCCCTTCACGGAGAGCGGCATGACTCCGGACATCCTGTTCAACCCCCACGGCTTCCCCTCTCGTATGACAATCGGGATGCTCATCGAGAGCATGGCCGGCAAGTCGGGCGCCCTGCACGGCCTCGGCCACGACGCCACACCCTTCACCTTCTCCGAGGAGAACTCTGCGCTCGATTACTTTGGCGAACTGCTTCGGGCGGGCGGCTACAACTACTACGGTACGGAGCGGCTGTACAGCGGACTGAGTGGTCAGGAGCTAGAGGCAGACATCTTCATCGGCGTGGTCTACTATCAGCGGCTGCGTCACATGGTCTCTGACAAGTTTCAAGTTAGGACGACAGGAGCACGAGACAAAGTGACCAACCAGCCCGTAGGAGGAAGGAACGTGCAGGGAGGCATCCGTTTCGGGGAGATGGAGCGAGACGCCCTGCTGGCTCACGGCTCTTCGTTCTTGCTTCACGATCGCCTCTTCAACTGCTCAGACCGCTCGGTGGCTCAGGTGTGCGTTGACTGTGGCAGCCTTCTCTCCCCTCTGTTGGAGAAACCGCCGCCCTACTGGTCAGCCATGCGCCACCGTAAGACTGTCTGCACCCTGTGTGGCAAAAGTGACTCTGTTGACTCTGTGTCCGTTCCTTACGTCTTCCGCTACTTTATAGCTGAGCTTGCTGCAATGAACATCAAAGTCAAATTAGAAGTCAAGTGAATTTTATAGGAGGTAAAGATTCATGCCATGTTCACACTTTGTTCAGATGGGTCTCAATAAAGCTGCTTGAATCATGCGTGCCAACAGAAGACGATAAACACATAACAGATGTCCATGAAAAGAATTTTATTAGCCCCAAAAACATGACCAAGTATCAGTGTATGATGGGATGCATGGGTTGACAATCTTGAATAAAAAAGTTCAGTATCAGGTTAATTTGTTATTGCTACAGTAGAAATCAGAGTAACCCATTAAGAGAAATTATGAAATACTACAAGTGCAAATGCACTGGAAATATAAAGTGTCCTGAAAATGTCCCCTCAGTGATAGTGTATGTGTAATACTGTACTGAGGTGCTACTAACAGTAAATTAGTGTAAAAATGATTGGTCAGGATGAAGTAAAGGCACAGTGTCCATTTCCCACAAAACTGTATTTTCTTCAAACAAAACTATCTCAAGCTTGATTAAATAAAATCCAATTAAAACTGGTTGAAACTATTTTATCACAACACTGGAAAAGAGGGAGGGGCTCTGGATAAAAGGTGAGCTGACTACACTGTTGCGATCATTACTTTTTTTTTAAAGTAATGTGTTACATTACTCACTGGAGTAAGTAATTTGTTATACCACTCGTGACATTAAATACATTAGCAGCCTCTTACATAAACCTTAACTTATGCTTCAGTGAGAACTCTACGCTGTAACCACTGGTGTAACCTGAGGTGCCTAGAAATGTAAATACATGTTGGCTCGAAGTAGTCTGCCAACACTGTCACCCTGTTCAGTACGTCATTTCCTCCTGTGCATTTCCAGCTACTACTTTGTTGCAGTTTTTGGATTTATTAGTAAGAGAATAATCATTGTCTCAGTATGAGGATTAACAATCAGAGCATAAGGACTTGCAAATGTCAGTAAATTCCTGGAGGGAAATTGCTCAAACTATCGGAATCACCACAACCAAGAGCTGGATGCAGGAGGGAAAAAAGTCCCAGTGTCTTGACTGCCACTGCATGTAAAACATAACCACATGGTAATTAGCACATAATGCACCAGCATGAGTATAAATGCCAGCAATGAAGACAGCCACTTGTGTAGGTTATGTCGTAGGCTCTACAAAGCAGAAGTCTAAATAGGCTGCACTCCCACACTGGCACAAATCCCTAGACTAACGAGGACATAAATATTCTCTTTTCTTAGTTTTAAGTATGACTGCAGAGCAAAGTTTAAAAATAACAAAAAGACTTCGAATCGGTCAGCACTGTGATTCTATTGTAGAAATGGAAGATACAACGCCGACTGCTCATCACTGCCTTTGTTACCGACTAAAGATCAGGCTTTGGCTGCTCAGCATTAACATCTACTTGGGTTCCTGACTGCTAGTTTGTTTGGGCGTGCTATATGTGCTGATGATGTCTTAGCAGTATAATGCAGTCGTTTCTGTCCTGGACACAGTTTGCAGTTTACCAGTACACTCTTGTCCTTTTGTGCAATAAAAACAAAAATGTCCATATCGCCAATTTTCCATAGTCACCTACTAATTGGACGGTTGGTGGTTCAATCCCCGTCTGCTCCAGTCTGCATGCCTTGGGCAAGATACTAACCTCAAGTTTCCCATCCATCGGCGTGTGACTGTGTGTGAATGTTAGATAGAAAGCACTTAGGCATAGAAAAAAGTGCTTGTATGAATGAGGCAAGTTGTATAAAAGCGCTTTATAAGAACTAGTCCATTTAAGTCCTCCCAGCACACATACGCGTATAGCACGTGTTTTTTTCATCATGCAGGTAACTGAAGTAATAATTTAATTAATATGATTACTGAATTGAATACAGAAACGCATTACATTACTGTGCTATGGAAAAATGTAACGTGATTACAGTAGGGCATTAGTTTGAAATGCCCTGAACCCAACAGTGCCTGACCATCACAAATCAAAAACATGCTTAATAATCTCGTAATTTTACAAGTATCTTAACCGTACTTGAGTTTTTAACTAAATGTAATTACTTTCGACTGCCTCATGTGTATAATAGTGAAGCGTCTACACACATTTTCTTACAGACTCCATGTTCAAAATCACGGTGTCTAAAATCCCAACCAGAAACCTTAAATTAAAAAGCACCTTGTTGAAAACTGGAAAACTAATAGCAGTAGTAGTCATAGCTAAATCAATTATATCACTAGGTAAAAATTCCCACAACATCTCAAGTAAAACTCATTCACTCTTCACCAGTTGTCCTTATTGCAGCTGTGCCAGAATATCTGGCAATTCCAGCACAGTAGTGATAGTGTAGTCTGGCTTCACTGAACAGTCTGACGCAGCTCCCCCTGCACTATTAATCCAAACTGTGGCCCGAACTCCGGCATTCAATCCCCCCTGAATGTCTGTGTCTAAAGAATCTCCCACCATCACACAGTCCTGAGCCTCCACCTCCAGCATACTGAAACACAACCTGAAAATGGAGGGGAATGGTTTCTGCTCTTCGTGTTCTCCTGCGATCACGATGGCATCAAAGAACTCTTCGCATCCAGCTGTCGCCACTTTCTCTCTCTGGGTCTGGGCTACCCCGTTGGTCAGCAGCAGCAGCTTGTATCTGCTGTGCAGATGTTTCAGGAGGTTGCATACTTGGGGGGACAAAGTGAGAAGCTCCAGGCGACTGTTTTTCCACATGTAATAACACTGAGCTGGCAAAGAAGGCATAGGGCAATTCCCTACAGTCTCCTTGATGCTTTCCTCCCAGTGATGCACACGGACATCATCTATGGTTTGACCAGCTGAGGAGTCAAAATTCTCATGGAAGAGCTTCTGCTTGAACTTGTCACAAATGGTGCAGACGGTGCTGTCATCAAGGCCCAGTGTGGTCTTCAAAAATTCACTGGTCTGTATGAAATTCAGAAATACACTACAAGAGGTTAGCCTCAAAAATCCTTTTTTCATTTTAGGCAAATGCAAAAAAACAAAAAAACATAGTCATCTGTGGCTGAAGAACAATCAAAGATACAATGAAGGGCATTTATTTAGGTGGTTGTAGGGGTTTTAGTATCCTGTTGTTCTAAACAAGCAATTTTGATGTGTGACAGGATTTTAATACCTCAACTGTATTATGTGCTTATGTTTTGATTTTTCCATGGTTTAGTGGCTTTGGAATTTTTGCAGTAAAAGAAATAAAACAAATGATTTTTCTAATCTCCTTTTCCTTATTCTCATGTACAGTGTGAGTGCACGGGATGGTCATCGCAGACGCACTGCTCTGTCTGTGAGCACACCCATCCACTGTTCAAAACTTTGGTTTGCAAGGATCAGCCAATCAAAAAGTTTTAGGAAGAGGACAAACGGATCCTAACGTCTGCCTTGACTGTTTAGTGATTAGTTGAATATGGCCCCTTCCGGACTCCGTATCCGGTCCTGCCAATCAGACAATAAAAGTGAAATCAAGGCGGCAACGACAGCATAACGGCCTCTGTTAGTTAAAATAGACAATAAAGAGCCCCGAAGTGAAGACATTAAAATAAATGTATCATTAGGTTGACTGAAATACGTCACCAGTCTTTCATGTAAAACACCAAGGCTTGAAAAAGACCTTACAAACACCGACTGAAATTAGCTTACGGAAATAACTTAAATTCTACGTGAATAATTTCCATATTTTATTACCTTTTTTATAGCCACTTCCCCTGCCCGACTCGTTTCAATGAGCGTGTTGTCCAAATCAAACAAAATCGCTTTCAGAGCCATGCCGTCAACGGTAGAGGAGTGCTCTATCATTCCACGCCAAAACGCTGGTCGTTTGCGGAAGTGCTGCCGAGTGAAACGATTCTGGGGAGTTGTAGTCCAAATTAACATCAGGGATTTTTAAAAATTATATTTATGCCATATTATTATTTTGGTATTATTATTATTGTATTCCTCCGTAGTTATTCCCTCTTAACAATTAATGTAACATTAATTGTTAATAAAGTTTTGAGAAAAATAAAAAGAATCGTGAGCATGATCGTCACGTGACTCGTTTAGCCTTCAGATAAGCGGGTAATCAGAATATGTGAATATAGACCCTCAAAACTGCCTTTTCTAGTGTAGTTTGTATACTAAATCTGTTTCTTTGTTATAAATTTTATAAGGCAAACATGAAAGGATTAATTTAACTTGCAAGCCTTACCTGTTTCCCTCATATATTTTAAACTTGGTCTTTAAAAAAAATATTGACCTCTATTGACCACATCCTAATATCAATCCTAATATAATTTACTATATGTTGTTGGAACAAAATAAACATTTTAAAGTTAATCATTTTCTGACAGTTTTTCTTCCTTGTTCTTTCAGTAATGTCGCGATCACTCTGACTGCTAATCTCTGACTTTCGGAAACGACATACGAGAATAATGATTTAGCGCACTAGCATGAGATTTAAAAAAAATATTTTTTTTAAGATCATGCTTTTTGCTGCAAGTCATTAAGAAAACAGAAATTTCTTGGAAGGGCAAAGGATCAGTTGACAAAGAGCAAGCGAGTGAATTCGGCAGCTCACGGCCCTTGCTGTCGAGGTAGGGCTTCATGTGCGTGCCTGCTCTTTAGTCAGGTTCTGGTAGAGCTCCCCTTTAGTGACGTAGGGTTTGTTTTCAGCGCTGAGGGCTCGGAAGGCGCTCTCAATCTATTTAGATTGACAGATTTAGCGCACTTTCTTATTAAATACAATGCACACTTAGTATTTAAAATGACTTACTCAAAGAGGGCATTGCGGTGTTTTTCCTCGCGGTGGCGCCATTAAAACGTCAGACCATTTATGCAACCAGCATTGTGTTGCAGATGAGATTCCTCACTCGGCTCTTTGTAATGACAATAATTTCAGTTCTGTTTCCCCCAGTTAATAGCTACTGATATCTTTGATTATAACTTTATTCAGACTTTGTTAAAATATAAATACAAATATTTGCAAGCAGTACAATAGTACAAGTAATATTTACTTGAAATACGCTAAAGATCTTTTTAACACAGGGAATATTAAAACATTCAAAAACACTATATAATTGCATAAAACAGAAAAACAAAATAAAATAATCAATATCACAGTGGATCTACAAAACACAAAACCTTCACACAGTTTTTGGAACTCAGCATCTACAGTGCTGGTCTTCATGATTCAAACAACTTGCTGAGATATATTCTCTAGTCTATGAAATAAATTCTTGGTTTTTCGTTTGTTTGTTTAAACTGGAGTGTTTATTTTAATCCTTTAACAATTAAAATAATAATAATAAATTAAATGTTAGTCTCCATATATATGTTTTAATTTGTAAGATTTTTTGCTACATCCTGCATTTTTAGTGCAATGTATTGGTTTAAAAAGTTACAGTGAAATTTGTTCAGGTTTTTCAGAAAAAAAAACATACTGATGATGTCCCAAAAACTCATGTATCAAATATGATAGTTTTGGCATTACAGCTGTAATTTATATTTCTAAAGCAGCTATAGCAGCTTTTCCTAAATGTATCCATTACCTCATTGTGATTTAGACTCCGTGCACTATTTTCCACAGCCCTAATTTCCTTTTTGCGTGCACTTTTCTGTATCCTGCTTATCTTACCCACCAGAAGGTGATGATGGAGCAGGAAACCATCAGTGTCATCGCTTGTCTAAATAAATTGCCTACGTGACTCTTGACCAGGCATATTTCTAATTTAAACCATACTCCGTGACATACACTCTTTCAAAATAAAAACATACCTCATTTCTTATGCAACCTGTCCTTTAATGCTGTCTCATCTGGCAGTGAGCCAGAGGTTCACACGCAACAGTGTGCAAGCCTGTTGTACTGTCATACCAAACCTGATGAGAAATCACAAGAGTCCTTTCTCACATTACTTCAGAGAACTCTGCCAAGCAATTGCAAGCTCAAGCTCAAGCAATTGTGCCTTTTTAGAGAAACTGGGGCAAAAATAGTGTGGGGAGGCTTAACCTGTTTTTATCTGTCAGACCAAACAGCACCTGCTGCTTGCATGCGAAGGATACGCTTGTTCAAATGACAGGCGTGCATCAAATGAATCCAAAACCTCTTTTTCATACTCTTAAACTTAAAAGGGGAAGTGAAACATAAACAGTGAAGAGCACACTTACAAGTGTAAAGATGGAATTTCCCCTCTGATGTGAAGGGGTGGGGGTGTGGGGGTGTGGGGGCAAATAACTTCCCTAATACTTGTCACTCTTTCCAAGGAAGTGCAGGCATCTGAACGACCGGTGAGACCTGGTGTCTTTGTCTGCACGACAGCCGTCCTCTTTTATCTGTGTGGGTGACCGTGGCTGCACAGTCACATGCTATCTCTCAGCTGGTCACGAATCTCCTGCAAAAGATGGTTATTAAGGGTACAATTCCTCTTTGTAACCTTTCCATAACAGGAATATGACATCGGGGTATTTTTTATTTATTTTTTCCCCCTTCACTAGTTTAAAGATATTATCATCACCTGTTTTCTTGTGACCCTCACTCAGCTCTTTAGATCCGAGGCGCTCATCTGTGTTTCTGATCTCTTTATGTGTGTATGTGTGCTTTCAGCATGTCTTCTGCTCTCTCTGGACTAATTCTGGGTCAGGCCTACAAGTTCTAGGGACAGGTGAGTGTAGGATATCAAAAGAAGGTGGTGATCATTTGTTATTAAATGGATTTTGCTGCTCCACCTCATCATTAACGACAGGTGAATATGGTCACCTGAACTTTGCAGGCATGTTGTGAGTGCTACGTGACACCAGGCATGCGTCATAGGAATTGTGCAGGTCAAAAGATATGAGGATCCCCTCATGTAGATAGCACTTAATCTGCACTTCTCGTCACCGTTTCAATAACGTTTCATTAAATCATCCAAATATCTGAATGTTCTTCAGCTCTGAAAGATTTGGATCCCATGATGTCTGTCATGCATGCTGCGTTAGAAAGGATAACTGGAAATCAGTTGTCCCTACTTTGTAAAGTTGCCTCCAACAAACCTTCCTCTGATATAGAGACAAACTCCGGCCACACACTCATATACACGTACAAGTGAGATTTTATCGAGTGTAGGGGAATGCATGAACTACAGTATAAATAGAGAAGCACAGGTGTGTCGAATGGCACTTGTCATGGAAGCAATGGGACGTCTTTTAAGCTGCACGTACACACAAATAAAAACAACACGATCTGGAACAGGATGGTGCCTCCTCGGGTGGTTACGAAATGCTCTCTGTGATCAAGGAGCGATACGCTTTTCTGCAAAGCTTATGTAAATTGTGTGACCTATAGCAATGTCTCCTCTATAAGCAGCAAATCTGAACAGACAAATCTTAAGCATCATGCTTCAGTCTCTTGGGTACTAAAAAATCTGAATGCACATAAACGGTCCACTTTCTTAGTGTTTTTTTTACCTTTCTGTGGCTGATTATCATCTGAAATGTGGATACTTTGAGTGTTCCCGCGTATGAGAATACAGGACCTCCCATAGTCTGGCTGGTTGCCAGTTCTTCCACTAGCCTCGGTTTCTGTGCTGATGCACCTGAGCTCTCCTGACCGGCCACTGAACCAGCACACCAGCAGGGAGGGAGGCAAACTATGTGTGGGCACTGGAGTGCCCTGAGCACTGAGAACACCAGAACCATCAACACAGCAAAGCAAAGCCAGTATCCAGAGAGCAGTGTGTGAATTTATACCGTTCACATTTTCAGTGCTTTATGGACTTGAAAATTAGTTTTTCTTTTTTTTTTGTATTTTAAATCATAAAGTTGTGAACTGGATCAGATAAATGAAACTTCTATGATGAAAAAAGTCAAATTTGAGGTTAATAATTGCTGTTGTTGTCTTGTAATTACAAAAATATATATCTTTCAACCTCCAATTTTCAACAAATGCTTAAACAACATCCTTAAAAACTATCTAGTCAAGATTGGTGTGGAATATGTTTATTTTATTTTGGAATTTTCATAACACAATCTGTATTTAAATTCACCCTCCTAAGTGCTCACATTTAAAACCCACATCTTCAGTTTGCAAAGTAGATTTTTTTTATATAGTGTGAAGCTCTGTGCTGAAGCTGCACTGATTACATACTGCAAATTAATAAAAATACAAATGAAAGACACAGACACAGAAAATTTCCCAATAATAATTTCATTGCCTAATTAAATTTTCTAGCTCATTGAATTTTCATTTCCATGAGCTGAAAGTGATGTCATTTTCCCTAACACCTATAAAGATGTTGTCTTTTATTATTACGGGAATATGAAAACGGTTTGTTTTTTTGTATTTGTTCCGGCAGGCCTACAAAAAAAATTCCAACTAACGAATAATTCCCAGATTTCAGACGAAAGGTGTGTTAATATTAACAGGCAGCCCTGGACGATGACTACCTTCCTCGTTTCTGTTTCGGCAGGAAATAAGCCGCACGAATGAATCAGGATGTTAAAATACACAGAAATGCTGCGTAATCGTGACTTGAGATAATCTGTGACTGCTGGTTTCATGAGAACGGCCCAGAAGTTTCAACAAGCTGAAAAGTTCTCTGGCACTGCTCTGCTGGCATGTCACTGACATTAATTATAATGTCACATTTTTACAAGAGAGTAAAGTAAACAGCCAGCAGAGTGAATCAGCTGACATATATTTCCATGCATTCAATTACTTTTGCTTTTCATAATGTACATTTATGTCTCTAGGTGTGGTCAAAATATGACTTTTTGTCCCATTTTTAATTATTGGAAAATGTTGATATATTTTGACTCACAATACACAAAACCTACCTCAAAACACAGAATGGGAAACTCCTGTTATACATTCATGTTGTGAATATAATGAATATTGTGGATATCATGTGTGTGATGGAGCAGCAGTAATGCTGAATGAATGAATGATTCTGCATCATGTCGGTGTATCCCAGTGGTGCAGTTTTTCAGGCTTACTGGATGAGGATGAGATGGGCCAGGCTGGGACAGTTGAGTGGATGAAGTGGAGCCGAGGCTGTGATGGTTCCTTCTCGCACGTGCAAGGAAAACCACAACACTCATGAAACCGTAGCCAGTTGCTTGTACTGCAGCTCCTGAAAAGCAATTTAATCTCTTATCAAAGTATTTTTTTCTATCTAGGAGTCTTTCAGTCTTATTTAGAGTTTTAAAATCTTGGTCAATACAAATATGGCTGAAATTAAAAGAAGGCCGAAACAGATTTTTATAGCACTGCTTCCAGTAAGAATGAAAGGAAAGGCTGAAAATGTAATTCGACACTGGAAACAGAGTCAACTTTGCAGCCAAAAATCTGTCAACTTTTGCAGGTGATTTGCAACTCCTACTTTCCCATGTAATCTTGAAACTCTGACATCATGGGTTGTCGCACGGCATTTGCCTTGGAAAAACCCCTAGTGGGACATTTAGAAAGTTCCAATCAACTGACAGCAGTTGATTGGAGAAGTCCCATGACTTATCATAGGTTTCCAACCCATTAAAGATGATGATAAAATCTTTAAAAAATCTAACTATGATGACTGAGGGGTTCGGAAATATGAAATATGTTCAAGATTCTGTTTCTTTTTGAGGTTTTCCCTGATTAGTTTTCATTTCTGGGAAATATGATTTTTTTAAGAAAAGCTTCAACACACTTGTTATTCTTTAGGAAGCTCCACTATCCTTGTTATTCTTCTTGTTTTTTCCCCTTTTTTCTGTAAAATCTTTACTAGAAATAACTTTGCAATATTATTTTTACTAATTCTTAGAGAAAATTGACACATTTGAGGAATTCGTTTTTTTGTGTTGACTTTTTAAACAGATTTACAGAGGAGCACACAGAAACTGCTCCATTTCAGACAGTCAGTTACATTTACATTAAAAGCCCCATTATGAGTCCTCTCCTGACTGGGAGTCGTATTTGGGATTTGGCATTTACACTGAACTTCAGAAACCTGGTCAAGCAGTCTTCTGATTTTGTGACTGCCCTCAGTATCATAACGGTTGCACACCAGGCTGTTCAAAACCAAGATCAGGCCTTATCCAGGTTTTCTGAAACTAGCAAGCATACAACAACACATTTTAGGAAGCTCCACTATCCTTTTCTTTTAAAATTCTAAGGCCACTGTGGGTAGACTGAAAGCTCAGCTCAGTATAGAGTAAATGATAAATGGCTAGTCTCATTACCCAATCAAAGCACTTTCACGCTGCCAAACTAATAACTTTTCTTATCAACAGCTGGAAAGCTTAACAAGTTATGTCATGTTTGTTTTATCTGTAAAAACCACTGAGTAAGAATTACAACATGTGGCGTTATAGGTGTTAATTATCACACACAGTAACTTTATAAAAACTTTGTGTTTTGATTATATGGATACTAAAAAGACTCGTAAAGTAGCCAAATGCCCCCATAACAACCCAAATTATTATTATTGTACATGAATTATTATTTTTTTAAATGTTTCAACAGAATGGAGGTCATAGAAACATTGCCTTCTTTATACACACACCACAGTGCGGTGTGTGTATAACGTGCAAGGCTCTTCTCTAATATGACAAAAAAAACCGCCCCAATCAAATCCCCCTTTCCATGTGCTTTCAGACTGGATCATCTAGTGCGCTGCTCGAAAAACACCGGGAGTGGAGAGAACAGATGGCGTATAGCTGCTTGACACTTTCCATTTGACGTTTTTTTTCCTTCATCAGGGAGGAGTGTTGATGACATGCTCAATGTTGGTTGCAGAGGTTTTAAAAGAGGCTTCCAGATGGAGGCTCTGGCATTGACGTGGAGGAGACATGACTCTGTATGGATTTTGTGTGTCATTCCTGCCTGTCCTTGTCTATGGGCTCACTATGAGATCACCCACCAGTCACCTCCAAGCGTATGACTTTAGAGGCATGAAACATAAGCGTGTCCTCTTTTAGTATGGAATAAAAGAGTGTTCATTTAAAGGAATAATCGCAGTCTTTTTCTGTTCATTATGACTCTGTAAACTTGCTTCAGTGTATAAACTGAAACAAATTTAATAATCAGTGCATCAGATTGGAATAATTCACTTTGCATGTTTATGGCTATGATTCACAGTGAGTTACAGAAACCTTTGTAGGTAAAATGAAAAATAAATACATAAATAAATGAATTTTGGGATAATATTTTGGGATATAATGTTTGATTCTGCATCATGGTTTGAGGAATTTGAAATGGCACACATTACTAGTATGACGCAAAAACGGGTTGCTGTAATGTGGATTGTGCATGGAGTTGTGTTTCTTGTGCATCCTGTGCCTCAGGGATTTGGAAAAGTCTTCCTTTAGCAGCGACTATATGGCTTATGTCATTACATAATTGGATCAAGTGGGTTTTGTTTCCAGGGCGATGAAATCAAGCATGCTGCAAACTATACTAACCAGTTCCCATTAACACACCCCTAAAAACGCTGCTGGCAGAGAATATGTGATTTATTTCAAACTTAAATCTAAAGTACATATTGGAAGAGAAACCGTTTACATTTTAAAGATGCTTTTTTGACTTGTTGGCATTAATCAAAGGTTCAGAAATGCGTGGGTTACATTCCACGCTCAACATCCTGTGGATCTTTTGACAGAGCTCTCTCGTGAAGTAGGACACCAGATCCGGATAAGGGTGGTGACAGATGGCCCCCAGGAAGACTGTTAGCTGGACCCTCCTTTTATCTCACCTGGCTGGGAAGAACGGGGCCTCTGACCTTGGATGCAGAAGCTGAAGGGGACCTTTGTTGTCAGCGTGGCATGAGAGTAACGTTGGATAACAAAGAGGCCCTCTCTGTCGGGCAACAACCTCCTCCTTTCATCTGTAACTTCTACACTGACGACAGTTACACCTGTGCCTTTGTGCAGGCTGTCCATGAGAGGCTTATACAGCTGCAGCGTTTATCTGCTGAAGGCTCTGCCTCCCATTTTTACTTTTAAAATCCACAAGTAAGCCAGTAGTTTGAAAGCAAAGTGCTCTGTTGGGGTGATGTGATATCATGAGGTCTTTACCAAGACCATGGTGCATTCACAATAAGCAAGTGGTTGTAATGTGTCCTGCCAGCCAAGAGAGAAATGGATCTCCCGCTTTATGTTACACGTAAACGATATCGCAACATGAATTTCCCAACACCGTCTGGAGTTCATGCGTGAACTTTTGTGGGGTTTTTTTCTTTCTTGATGAGGCACAAAGATAAGTCCAAATAAATCCTAATGTTGCACCATGTGTGCTGGATCTGTCAGCACAGGTGATTCTGTGCTAACGTGAGAAAAAGTAAAAGCAAAAGAAAAAGTAAAGTCTGTTGCAGAAGTAAGAAATTCTCATTTAAATTAATTTTAATGTTTTTTTTTTATAATAGAAACTACTAATATCCCACCCTTTGTTTTTGTAATCATTCTGTTTTTATTTGCCTTTAAGTACTTCATGTCCATATTCCAGATGGGAACTGTGACTATTGGAGTGTCTATTGGTCAACTGGCTACAACCAGTTCAGACCTGGCAGGAATGAGAGTAGGACAGAGAGGCCAAAAGACATCAGTCACTATTTGAAATGAAAGCATAAAAGCCAGTGCAGAAGTACTTTAAAATGCTTTACATGCTGCCCACAAAATCTTTGGCTCTATTAAACACTATGTCAGCAATTTTTTTTTCCACAAGTCAATGTGACGTTATTATGTAAATGTACTCTTTCAGATCAAGGTGCTGGTGTTCATTTTGAAAATAATCCCATAAATGTTTGGCGGTGTGACTGACTTCACTGACGTGCTTGGTCTGAAGTGACTGACTGGGCACAGCAGACCAGGAGGCTTGTTCACGGGTAAATCCAAGTCACATTCAAATAGTTTCAGTTGCAGTGCAAAGTAAAGCCTGCAATTGTGCGTCATTTGTTGGTGAAGTAGCCACAAGTTTTTCCACAAACAGTTTTGCTGTTTCATAGCAATCATTTGAATCAGTTTTCCATTCACTGCTATTATAGCTTCTTCTGTTAATTGTACGAACAGTCCCTCAACGAAGTCTAATATTCATTTTTGTTTCAGTAAGTAAATGTTTGTGCATCTTCCTAGTGGTTTACACTTTATCTACCTCAATCCCACTTCCCATATTTAAGGATTTTTTCTGTTTCTAACCAGAAAAGATGGCCCTGACCATAACGCCATTTTCTGAGCTTCAATTTGTCTCCAATGTGTGAACCAACATGTGCCATTACTTTCCTACATTGACACCATCAGACAGCACTTTAGAAAATGAAGTGTAACCATGTTCTTGTTTTTCAGCTGAGCTTATTCTGATATTAAAGAACACGAGGAGTGTCTGCTGTGTACGTGGCACATTCCTGCTTTAGCGGTGACTATACTTTATAAGAATTTTTGCATTTGTTCTGAATGATTGATGCATATCCTGAAGGTACATAAAGTACAAGCTACAAAAGCACTTAGATCATTTTCCATGACTAAGAAATGGTGAATAAGCTGGTAGTGATGTGTTGGTGCTTGGGTTTGTAAAGGGCGCTATCTTTGATAAGATAATGATGACCCAGACCATGGTTACGTTCCAGGAATGATGTTAGTGATTCAAACGCCTCTTAACAGGAACACCATGTTTGGAGCAGCCATAATTGGTGGGTCTTATAAACATAATCCTGTTACTGGATTATGCTTCTCATGACATGTCTGAGAGTTATACTGTGAATGTGTACATTTTATCAGGTTGTATTTGTTCTGTACAGTGCAGTGCCAAAAGCCCTCATACATTACATACATACAATGTGTCCCAGTGGACGTTTGGTCTGTGTTCTACTTTTGCGCCCCCCTCTTTCTTTCCCTCTCTTTATGTTATTATCACTTCTCTTCTCTTTTGCCAACCTGGCCTTCACCCCCTGTCAGCTCCAGTATAATAACCGCACAGATAATAATAATGCATAATAAAATAAAGCAAAATAAAATAATAAATAAAATAAAGAGAATAACAAGAGGAGCCTATAGAGAGTCTATAGTGCTCCTATGAACTCTCTTTAGGAGCAAAGAACCCAAAGAATCAGCCCAAAGGGACGACATGGGATTGCCCTCCTGTAGGCCCACCACCCGCCGGAGGCGCCGTAGGGGACGGGTGCACTGTGTGTCAAACGGTGGTCAGGGGCAGAGACTCTGGTGGTCTAATCCCTGGCTATCAAGGCTTGCTGTTTGATCATTTAAATCATGGAATGTTGATTTAAATTTGGAAAAAAAATTTTTTTTAAAAATCTTTCAAAATTTAATTCACAAGGATATTTTTAAATATTCTATATTAATTACACACAAAGCAAAAATATTTCAAGGCTTTTATTTTTAATTGACATGATAATGGCTTATAGCTTATGAAAATCCCAAATCAAGTCCAGGGTTTCAACCTACTAAAATATTTCCTAAGATCCAATATAGATTTTGGACATTTCTGATTTACAGTACAGAAAATCTCCAACTTCTGCATTGACTTTGGACTTGATCAAACACAGTGGACCACCAATGCAAGAAGATGAAATGGCACAGACTGCAGAAACTTCCCACTGGACTTCAGACACTTTGGATTCAGTGCCTTTCCAGTCTTTCTCTGGACTCTAGGAGAAAGACTGGATCACTTAGTCCAGTTAAGAGGCCTCTGATGCTGTAACTGATTTAGGAGTTGGTTGACTCTTAAACCAGATATGGTTTCTGTTGCATCCAGAGCTGTTCTGAAAGGCTAATGTTTCCCAAAAAACATTTCCATTGTGTTTTGTGTGCTTTTGAAGAGTTTTTCTAGTTGCAGTTTTTTTCTTAATTTGCAGTGCATTTGACCTCTCACCATAGAAAAGACTTATTATTACTAGACTTACTTACTTTCCCTCCTCAGGTGTTGATGATCGCCCGGACAACTTTCAAGTCTTCTCCATGATTCAATTCAATTCAATTCAATTTTATTTATATAGCGCCAAATCACAACAATAGTCGCCTCAAGGCGCTTAATATTTGTACAGTAGATCGTACAATAATAGATACAGAGAAAACCCAACAATCATATGACCCCCTATGAGCAAGCACTTTGGCGACAGTGGGAAGGAAAAACTCCCTTTTAACAGGAAGAAACCTCCGGCAGAACCAGGCTCAGGGAGGGGCGGCCATCTGCTGCGACCAGTTGGGGTGAGAGAAGGAAACAGGATAAAGACATGCTGTGGAGGAGAGACAGAGATTAATAACAGATATGATTCAATGCAGAGAGGTCTGTGAACACATAGTGAGTGAGAAAGG
>VVHJ01032867.1:0-22133 GCA_015107715.1 Tylochromis polylepis | reverse complement strand
TTTTATTTTTCTTGTGTGTGTGTGTGTGTGTGTGTGTGTGTGTGTGTGTGTGTGTGTGTGTGTGTGTGTGTGTGTGTGTGTGTGTGTGGTTTGCCTCAAAATGCAAATTACCTATTGATATTTTCTTTTCATATTTTTGTTATGTTTCACATTTTCATAGCTTTTTACAACTGCACCACACTGAACTCAGACACCCATGACATTAATAATTGATTTCAGTAAACTGAGCTCAGATGGACTGAAACGCTTGTTTCTGACCATCATCACAAGATCAAATTACCTTCTAGTGCCATTTTCACACTGCATTTCCAAAGGCTTTGACTCAAACTCTTATTTGAGCAGCAAAAATTTAATCCATTAAAGAGAATTGACAAATTTTGAATGTTTAGGTTATTAACACACTGAGAGAATTTAAATGTTATCTTCACACCTTGACTGTCACCCTGTTTTTCAATCTCAAGTCAGCTAGCTGAGCTCAGCTCCAGATGTACAGTTCTCCTGCCAAGATCTTAATGAGAACTGAATACACATCCCACAATCCAATTAACCAAATTAATTTTGATCTAGTCCAATTTTGCGCATTAATTTGAACGCCCATGTCAGTGTGATTCTGAGCCACAGTGTTGTGCAGAAAGATAACAGGCCCTTTCATATACAGTCATAAAGAACCACCTGCAGTGACAAGAAGAACAAGAAGTCCAACTACAGATCGTATGATCCCCACAGAGCACTGATGTCAAGTTCCTGAAGTCAGTCCCGGATTTCAAGGAAGAAACTGAAGATACGGAACCTGCTTTAATCCACAAAAGACTCGTGCAACAAGATACTTGGAAGAAGCAACCTGCTAAGATTCTTGGAAAACTATGCACAAGTCTACCTAGGACAACTGGGGCTTTTTTCTTTCTTTCTTTCTTTTTTAAGTCAGAGTGGTAACACAAAAAATACCTTCAACAAAGAAGTGAAAACACAAATGAACCCTCGTCCTCCTCAACTCAAGCCTCATCTACTCAAATGAATACATGGCTTTAACACAAAAAAACGTGTACAATTACTTATTGTTAGGCTTGAGTGATGTATACACTCACTACAGATTAATGGCAGCCAGAGCTGTTGGATTATGCACTTGAACTGGGAGGAGTAAGAACATATAACTCAGATGACTGCAGTCTGTAGTCTACCTGTTATTATTGTTTCTTGTACAAGCTTACACATTTTCTTGCCCATCTGAGCACCTGACAGTGGAAGCCTACACTGCTTCCTTTTTTTAAATTACTTTTATCTGATCCTTTAACTGAAACATCTTGAACAGTGAGATTTACTGATGAAATGCAAAGGCATTTTCTTTGTCTAGTGGGCACTTGACAAGAGAGTCACAAGAATTCTGCGTGTACTTTTACATTTTACAATCACTGCTAGGCAGATTTTGTTACTTCTGGACAGAACCAGAATTGTTGTTTCCAATTTCCAACCTTTCCAACACACTTAGAGAGCTAATTATTATTAAGCAACAGATTAACAAAATACTATACTTCTTGGACCATTTGTACTTTACAGCAGGCCATATTATATTTCAAATACCTCCATCATAAATGCTCTAAAAGGTAAGAACCACAAAATGAGTCCCAGAAGACAACTGAAGACTACAGGGACCATGCCAACAAACTTTAATACAATCCAAATAAGTGAGTTATAAGAAAGATTCACCCCAAGGCGGTTGTTATGAACAGTAACTAAAAATACCTAAACCCTTTTTTGTACAAGGCTCTAAATATGTTCATTCTCTCAAGTTGCCATCAGATGAACTTCAGTTTTTGATTTTTCCACTTTTTCTGCTTAATTTTCAGCCTTTCAGGTTACCAATATGGAGAAAACTATACTGCCTCTCCAGTGGGTACAATATGAAAAAAGTGTAATTACAGGTTTTCCTTTTCCTGGTATCTCCAGCTTTCAGCAACACTTTCTGAGAATGTTAGCTGCAATGGCAAAAGCCCAAATTTAAGGTCAATAATCCATAATGGAGCCCTGGAGAGGGAGCAAAGAGTAGGGCTCAGGTGCAGGTAGAAAGGCAGAATATTCAACAGGTTCTGTGCTCTCTTTTAGGGGCAGCCATCACATCTCTACATTAGTGTGCTGGAGAAAGTGACACAATTCTGATGGGCTAAGAAAAGCACTCAGGCAGAGAGGGGGAGAGGGTGGCATAGATAAAGAGACTAAAACAAGAACAGGAGACGGACAGAGCTCAGGAGACGTGAAATAGGGTCACGATGCAGAGACAGAAGAACTTGGAGACAGAGGTGCACAAAGGTTGAGCAGTGGACACACAGTTGGCCATTATGTATATGTGAACTATAGAATCTTCCTGATTTTCCACAGCATTAGTTAAGGTCTGCACCTGTGTTACTGTGTGCACTTTGTGTTCACAGCAGCAAATGACTGTATGCAATTGTCACCGTAGCTACCAGCCTATGATTCAGTTTCCACGACAACCCATCCTCTTCTTCATCTGCAGAGAACCTTTCGGTTAGAAACATGTGTGTCTCCAAAGACAAAGCGAGAGGGTGACAGAGAGCCTGAAATGCTCAGAGACCAGCCACATCGGGAAAGTAAACATTTCTGAAGCTATTTCAGGTGTACGTGCACCACCGAGCTCTGGTGGTGTAGGATCTGGCTCTTGATTTATAAACCTAAACAAACGTCTAACATTTGTACAGAAACAGACAGCCAACAAGGGCATGATGCAGAGACTGGCACTGTCGCCTTCTGGTCAGCTGTTTGGAGAACAGCTGTTCTGTTTGGAGTCTGCATGTTCTCCCAGTGAGTGTGTTTGTGTTTTCTTTGTGGGTTCCATGAAAGTCAGGCTGATCGGTGACTGATTGGCCCCAGGTGTGGATGAGAAACAGTGTGGTTATCTCTTTCTCTCTGCAAATCTAAGAGATCAGAGTCAAGTTTGTATTATGTTATTTGTGTATGTAAAATAAAAAATAAAATTATTCACAGAGGAAGATGGGGGATGAATAAAAGAAAACAACAGAAAGTGTCATAGCTGTTGGTGGCTTCACTGGAATTTGGCATTCTCTGGAACTCTACTGGGGAGATAAACAACAATCATCCAACGCATATTCTTTCACCTGGTGATGGCCGTGGAGAGACTTCAAAATACAGATATTTTGTTGGGTTGGTTTCAGGTGGCTATCAAGACCACAGCATGTGATTCACATCATTTAGATACTCATCAAACCATTCTTTGTCTGAAAGAGACCTCTCTCAGCAAGATATAAATGTTTCATCGTAGGGTAAATGTGATCACTCCCTACAGCTGCGTTTTGATCTGCAGTGACCCTTCCCAATAAGAACACAAGTGGATCCAAACAACAGCATAACAGGGCCACCACATGTCCTCACTGCAGTGGTTAGATGTTCTCCTTTTTCCTTTAACTCCTTTTACTGTATTTAGAACTACTGGATTTTTTTTAAGCCTACAAATTATTATGCCTACAACTGTTAATATCAATACTGGTTTGAAGCCAAATCTACTCTCATGTAAACAGAACGCTACTTTTACATCTGTACAAATCTTTCACTAATCTTTATAAATTAAACGTTGCAGATAAATAACATCAAGTCTTTCACTCCAGCTGTGAAAATCCTCTCTTTATCTCCTGCAGCATTTTGCATACACACAGGTATTGCCACTTTGGTGGGGGGGATGCGTGGGATGCTAACATATCTGTTGTCTATCAGGTTGACCATTTTCTCAAAAGATTCGTTACTCACCGTGCTCACTGGACACCAAATTAAAATGCAATTGCATTGGTGATTTCTTTGTGACCTGGATGCATACGCAGACGCGCGCTGTAGCCTACAGGCTCGCTATTATGGACGCCTGAGTTGATGCTGGATGATTCACGTTAGCATTGCATTGTTTTTCTCCGCATTCATGTATTAATTATACTGTAATTTGTGCAGTTTGAATGCATTGTGTTGCTTTGTGCTGCAGATACACGGCACTCTTTGCATTTGATTTCTTCTTTATTACTTTCCCTAATTCAGATTTTGATCCGCTTTGAGGGGCAAGCGCTTCACCCTCTGGAGTGACTTTCTGTAGTGGCATTTAAATTTGGTTGTATATCTGTGTCCAGACTGCATCCAAGAAACTTGAAGCTGCGTGCAGCAGGGAACAGCTGTGATTGGCACACGTGGTCCCACATTGATTTTAGGGAGCATTTGATTTGCTGTTGCTTTGAGTTTTAACAGTCGGAGCAATACTCGTTAAAAAGTGGGAGGCCAAATTCGTGATCGAGATTAAAATTCAATTAATTATGCAGCCCTACTTTTATTTACCAGCCTACTCGGTGCCAATGTCACATATAAAGGTGTGTGTTTATCACTTTTTTTTCTCTATCATACAGCTTTTCAAAAATGACAACAACAACCAAAAATATCCATAAAAGTAAATAAATAATAGCAAGTCATTTAATTAAATTGAAAAAAAAATGCAGTCCTAGCAGGAGCTTGGATATGCTTGCTTGTCTGTGCCTGCCAACACACAAAGCTGCTTATATAGTAGAGTGGAGGAAACATGCTTCATTTCCATATGCACTATTAAACACATATTCATTGCATGATTATTTCAAGTACATTAGGCTACAATAGTATTTATAAATATTTTTACTCACTAGCCTTTGGTTATGAACTATTAGATGGCAATCAAGTTATAATTCTTGGCTAAGAAGCTGTACAAAATCTTTTTTTTTCTGCTTGGATAAGTTTACCAGCTGCTGCCTTATCTTTGCAGTCGGAACATCAAAACTGATACAAATCTTTGCATGACCCAGAAGTGGTGAACTGTTCCTTTAAAATATAACTGAGCTTTTAGCATTTATCTTCATGGTGCAATGCATTTTGTCACAGGACCTGACAACATGTTGATAATATAAATAAATAATAACCTTGCTGCATTTGTGGAAGCATGCATAATTACTAAAAAGCACTGAAAGGCTCACTCCCCAGCTGACTGGTAAAAGCAGCACATCAGACTGACTAATCAACCCACAAGAACATTTGGGTTGCAGTTATGTGCATACATTTTGAACAAACAACAGTTATTTTAGAGACACTATGGCTGAGGCCATTACTTTCATTGGACTGGCACAGAAACTATTGTCTTGTAATTTCAGTTTTTCAGCTTAGCAATCATCAGTAGTTACTATTTTGGTTGTAGTGCATCATTAAATGAAGAATCATGTATAATGTCTGATAACTTATATATAATGTAACCCTCAGTTGAATAAAACCATTGGAACGGTTTCTCTCTTTGGTTTTTTTTTTTACTTCCGCTAAAGCTCAAAAGATAATTGCAATTAACATTTTCAAATGAACTCAGTTTTATTTGTATAGCACCAATTAAACAACATCAGTCGCCTTAAGGAGCTTAGTGATCTTAAGGCAAAGGCCCTACAATATTAGAGCTAAAAGTCCAACAATCAGATGATCCCCTCTAAGCAAGCACTTGATAACGGCAGGAAGGAAGAACTTCCTTTTAAAAGGAACAGACTTCAGGCAGAACCAGGCTCAGGGACGGGCAAACACTTACTGCAGCAGGTTAGGCTATGAGAAGTCGGACTGTTAAACCAGAAATGATTTTTGAACTGGAACATTAAACTAGAAAACTGATTCTAAAAATAATGCTTGAAAAATTGTGTTTGCATGATGTGAGGCCAGTGTGTGGCTTGTAAAAGTTGCACAAAGCCACTGTGATGTCATCCACTGGCTGTCGAAGTCATGTTTATGAAGCTGCAAACCTCGTGTTACACTTATCATCCTTTTTGCTTTTTGAAAGCAGATATCACAAGAGCGGGTTCGATCTGACTGTGAAATTGAAGGTTACTTCATGGTAATGCACAGTCATGCGATGGCAACTTGTCAATCCCATGCACCCTAAAGCATAACATGCTTCTGGACAAAAATGGGAACCATTTATTACAAATCAAACTACATATTTCCTACATGTGTCCAGCAACACTTGAAACTATCAGCCATAACTTTAAACAAGTCAAGAAAGTGTTTACAGAGGGAAGGAATTAAGTGAGTGGAGGATCGTTTTTTCTTTAAACTGGACTTTGTTTTAGCAACACAAGAGGCTGTGGCCTGTGGTGGCCTGTGATGGCTGTGAGCGCCCCTTGCTATACGTACACATTATATTTGTCATGTGGAATCTGTCCCCATCACTTAAATTGAAAAGGAATTTCAAAAGGTCATCGTGAACAAGACGAACGATTAAAATAAATTACCACCTACCCTTAAAATGTGGCTGAACAGTCCTCCAGAGATATCTTTGGACCTTATTAATGGATTTTAGGCGCCATCTTGTGATCAATTTGGTAACTGCTTACAATATTTTTATGGATTTATTTATATTCATTAGTTAAGTTGAGAAGGCAAACTTACAGGGAAGGTCAAATATATACAACTGTGTACTGTATATTCATGGTTTTATCTGCAAACGTAATTTGTTTGAAAAGCTTTTGTCTTTTCTGATTTTCATGTTTATTTGTTTCATTTGTTTGTTTTTTTGTTTGTTTGTTTTGCATGTTGTTTGTTTCGACATATTGCATATTGTTTGAATGGAGGTTTTGTTTTGTTTTGTTTTCTGGAAAATGGAACTACAAATGGTGCATATAATTAAGGGACTCCAGGAAAAGAAGCACACGATGTAGATATAATTAATAATTAATAATTGACAACAACTGTGTCTCCTAATAAATCTAGGCCATCGGTAATATTCGGTAGGCCTTCCTTTTCTGTTAAAAAAAAACAAAAAACATTCTTTTTTTTTGTAAAACACCAGCAAGCTTTGTGCCGTAATATTTATTTTTGTAGTTAAAAAAAAAACTTAAATAGAGGACGCAACAGAGATTCCTTAATCTCTCTATATTGAAAACAAAGCCGCGTTTAATAACAAAAAAGCGGGTCGGAACTTAATTCGAACACCGAATTTCGCGACGAGCCGTCTTCACCGTGACACAAAGATCATTAAAACGGAGCGCTTATCTAGCGACAAGTCTGGATCTTGGTGAGGTTTATCCACATACAGGTCTTTAATCTTGATACGAGACAGTCCAAAACTAAAGACTGCTTTGTCGTGCATCTGAAAATGTTTCTTTTCAGACTTGACATGATGTTCTGTTCCTCTTAAAGATTATTTTTAACGCTAACGAAGCTAACGTTAGCCGCGGGTTTGCAACGCACAAGGCATTTGCGAGTTCAGAGTTTGCTGCTCTGCTATATAGGCAAGAGGTCAGGTGTGTGACGGTTTCCCTTAATCTTTGTGTGTCCACAGCTTTAAAAGACTAACTTTGTGTAGCAGCCGGCGTTGTTCTCGCTGTTCTGTGTAACGGTGAGTGGATCATCAGGGCCCATTATAAACTAAAAGCTTCGGTCAGTTAAGCAGATCTCGCATTTGACTCACTCGTCCTCTTATTGCACATTAGTTAAAGTTAAAAATAGCTGCAATCTCCATATTCATCAGAGGGCTAAATAAAAGTCAGAAACCACGCAGATCGGCACAGCTTAGTCAAAATATTGTGCAGTGGTGTTGTGGTTGTTCAGCTGTTGCGTTTGTTATTGCTTTGTATGTGATGAACTGATAAAACTAACAGGCTTAATACCATCTGCTGTACTGCCAACTAATGAAAGCTGTCACGTGATGGCCATTTTAATCTTTTGTACCTTATTTTTAAATTCACCAAAATATTTTACAGGAAGTGTGCAAGCCAATAAATTAATTTGTCAGAGAAACGTGGCAAAATAAACTATCGTGAGACCTGTTATGTGGTTTGGAGATGATGACAAAGACAGGAGGCAGTGCTGGATGTGGCAGAGTTGAAGATGTTAAGATTTTTACTGTGAGTAACCAGGAGGGTCAGGATTAGAAATGAGTATATCAGAGGGATCGATCAGGCTGAACGGTTTGGAGACTAAGTTGGCCAGGCAAGGTTTTTACATATGCAGAGGAAGGATAGTGCATATATTCAAAAGATGTTGACGATAGAGCTGCCTGGCAAGAGGAAAAGAGGAAGGGCACAGAGAAGATTCATGGATCTAGTGAAGGAGGACATGCAGAGGGTTAGTGTGACAGAAGAGGTTGCAAAGGATATGGTAAGAGGGAGGCAGATGATCTGATGCGGCGACCCCTAAAGGGCACAGCTGGAACAAGTAGTAGGTGTTTTTGTTTTCTTTTTTTTAATGCAGAGATGCACATTTCATCAGAAATCTGTTCTAGTGATGCCGTTGTGTTTTACAGTAACATGTCACATTTATTCAGCAGACTGTAGCCTCAGGTTGTTGTAAACAATTAACACTTGTAAGTATTGGGAATAGGCAGTAGTCAGCAGCAAAGTCTTTTAAGGGTTTTGCTTATTTTAATGGAATAGATTTATTTTTTGCTGAGCTATGTGATGAATCAATTAATCTTCTGTGTTCTTTGAGGAATACCCACAGGTATTGATCTAGCAGTCACTTGTAAATGGTCTGTGTCCAGCGCTGAGATGGGACAACACATTTTGGAATGGTATTCCGAGCTTGTGTGTGGCTGTAGCTCAGGAGGTAGAGCAGGTCATCTAATCGGAAGGTTGGTGGTTCGATCCCTGACTGCTCCAGTCTGTATGCCAAAATCCTTGGGCAAGACACTAACCCCTAGTTGCTCTCCGATGCATCCATTGGAGTGTGAATGTTACCTAAAAAGCACTTACACAGAAAAAGCAAAGCACTTTGAGTGCTCAGAGTAGAAAAGCGCTATATAAGAATCAGCCCATTTACCAGCCCATTTCTGTGTTTTATGTTGTGCAGTTGTAATGGCAGGAGCAGAAGGAGCAGGTGTCGACCTCAGCAGGAAATTTGTGACTGAAGCAGAGCTTGATGAGAGGAGGAAAAAGAGACAGGAGGAATGGGAGAAAATCAGAAAACCTGACGATCCAGAGGGTAAGAACACATACCCTTAAAACACATATCCAAAAATATAGCAAACCTCTAAAGGATGTCCCACTGTGCATGTAACCCCTTTATATTTGTCCTTTATACTTCTCAGAGGTCCCAGAGGAGGAGTATGACCCACGCTCCCTCTATGAGCGGCTGCAGGAACAAAAAGACAAGAAACAAGAAGAATATGAGGAGCAGTTTAAATTCAGTAGGTCTTTGTGGGTTTTTTTTTGCCTTACTCCACTTTTCAGCAGGGTTTGAATGAACACTTTTCTTCTGTAATTCTGTGATGTAAGAGATAATGAATAATGTATTATCAGCAGAATGTGTCAGTACACTTTGATATTCAGTTTCTAAAGGTTGTTTTTGAACAGCTTCATAGCAAATGTAACTTAAGCTTTTTACAGCAAGCCACAAGCCACCATTTTTAGGCGTCATTAAGGTCCGCTTATTAGTTAAAGTCCTAATCAGCCTTAACAATGTCTTTGGCTCTTGAGGAAACTTTGTAAAGTCTGTAGATTTAATCTTGATGAGTTTATCAGAGTTACAGTGGTGTGAAACTTTGACTTCCTGATTTCTGATTTTCTTGTATGTTTGTCACACTTAAATGTTTCAGATCATTAAACAAATTTAAATATTAGACAAAGATAACACAAGTAAACAGAAAATGCTGTTTTTAAATGAAGGTGTTTATTATTAAGGGGGGGGGGAAAAATCCAAACCTGCATGGACCCCTGTGGAAAAAGTGATTAAAATGGAGTAGATCAAAAGATCCTTAAAAGCCAGACATCATGCTGTGATCCAAGGAAATTCAGGAACACTTTTTCACACCACTGTATGTCAGGTTGGGAATTGAGATTCTTCCTCCAACACAATAATGGGAATAACTACTCCAATAATTTGGTGTTTTTTAATTCTGATGAAATTCAAGATTTTAAAATGTCTTCAGAACTTGGAAGCAAAGATTATATTAAGGGAAACGCGGGACTTTCCTCCTTTGAGTATCAGACAACTGTCTCCCAGTTTTTATATAGAGCTTATTGGGAAAAGCTCTCTTCAGTTCGTTCATTCATAATTCCATATTTAACATTTTTGCAAGTGATGTTAGATTTTTGTTTTCAGTGCTTCCTCAGATGACGCTACCTTGTGTGTGTGTTTGTGCAGTTTTTAAGGCAGATTGTCTCTGGTTTGTTTTTGGAAAAATGCAGTCACTCTTGCCATGTGTTTGAGAGTATGTTTCTATGGTAACAGAGAACATGGTGAGGGGATTGGACGAGGATGAGAGCAGTTTCTTGGACGAGGTCTCCCGGCAACAGTGTCTGGTGGAGAAACAACGCAGGGATGAGGAGAAAAAGGAGCTGTTGGAATACAGAATATCCTTCATATTCAAACAGCGCACTTGGACGTTTGAGTTCGGAGTCATAGAAGGCAGCATGCAAACATAAAAGCAGAATGACAGTTGCATTTAAGTTTGCATTATATTAAAATCAATAGCAATTCATACTCTCATTCAAATACGAATTGCCTCCACAGCAAGATTTCTACTTCTGAAGTTGAGTTTTACATTCATAGTCTTGCTTGTTTGAGTAAAGTTTTCCAGTCTGCTCTCTGGTGTCTCCCTTCAGTGTTTAATTCCCCACTTTTCCACGGTAGGACCCCCATTAGGAGTTTTTTTTTTTTTTTTTTCACCTTAACTGTGTAGCGTCACAGCGCTCTAGTGAAGCAAGCATCTGCAGAGAGCCGCAGAGAGCCTGAAAAGAAGGCGGCACCTAAACATTCAGGGGTGGAGCACAGGACCAGCCACCTATCGCAGGCCCATTTATTAGTTGGAGCTGTAAAGAGACGCAAGTATGCACATGCACATACACCATCCTTAAAACATTGTTGTTGTTTTTTTGTTTGTTTGTTTGGGGTTTTTTTGCCATTTGGAAGAAACACAACAGCAAGCTGTACATAAGAATGTATAAAATACAAACATTGATACTTGCAGTTTTTAAGCTGCCATTAGCCTCTGACCTTAGCCTCCACCTGACAAAATCCAAATTTGACTCTCCTTTAGTCTTATAAAGGAAAATTAGTTTTTAATTACTCCAGTGTTTTCACCATCTAGGCCCTAACCTTATTTCCTTTTCTTTATTGCCTGGCTCAGAACTTTTAATGTTTTTGTTCAAAATACAGAGCTCAAAGAGACGAACAGTTTCAACAGCACCGACAGAGTTTGTTGATAATTCTCACACTCAGGAATTTCACAAAATTGCTGATATAAAAATATCGATTGGATCAGCTTTAAGTCTTGTTTTTCTAATCTCTTTGTTCTCTCCCCAAGTTCCTCACAATCAGACAGCAGTAAGAAACAGAAAGTGGAAATCACGACAACAACAGCAACGACAGGAAACGGAGAAAAACACACAGGTGGGCAGCAGCCAGAAAAACACATTGATATGCAGCTCATATAATATACAGTGGAGTTTGTTCCCTGTGAGTCTTTAAAAAGTGGACATGGATGTAGATTCAGTGGACCACTCTTACTCTCTTTCTGACTGTTCGAATCACTGTGATTGTTGTATGCTGGCACAAAGTCTTACATTTAAGTTGTGCTTTCCAGAAGAGGGGGGCGGCGCAGGAGGAGGAGCAGAGGGAGCCAAAGATCAACAGACAGTCCCTGGCGTCACTGCAAAGCCGCACTCCACCGCCTTGAGCTCCGGCCAAGGCGTACTACACTTGCCGTCAGCAGCTGTGTGTGTCGGTGTTTTACCAGGACTCTGCGTTTATTCCGGCAGCAGCGACTCTGACAGCAGCTCGGACAGCGAAGGTAGCGTGGACGCAATTATGTCGCCGTACCCACGGCACAACAGGGCCTACAGATAGACACACAGCAGCACCCACACACAAACTGACGCATGTTGGCCGCAATTAGAAAAGGTGGCCTCGCATAACACATGCACACACAAACTGATTAAAGTCATTTATAGAGGCGTATCTGCAGGTAACAGGAGTTATTGTCAAGTAAGTCGTACACTTGCAACACACACCAAGCAAACATTTTACGTATTCCTGTTGTTTTCACAGCTGTGAGTTTAACTGTTGCTCTTCGTCATCAAAGTTCAGCCCAGTGATACAACCCTAATAAACCAACTTTAAACTCTATTATGAGCTAAATCTGTGTATCTATTTGTGTTGTTTTGCAATTGTGGCACCCAAACATGACGCCTCCACCCTTCCTTCCCTCAATTGCATGTCACGCAGTTTAAGCCGAGCAACCAATCCCGCACTGCCTACCCTGATGACATCCTGCCCCCCCTACACTCCCTTCCCAACCCAAGCCACAACGGCTGCAAGCTGTGCTATTGGCTGAGGGAACAGTGATTGACAGCTGTGGAGCAAGGAAGAGACTGCTTTAGACTGTCACATGACTCACACCTTTTAGCTATCTGCAGCAGAGGAGTGAGAGCAGGACTGCTTTTGGGTTGAATGCTGAGTCTGTTTGGATTGAAAAATTCTGTTTTTATTTGTGTGACGTAATGTATGTTTGTTAAAAAGTTGCGTTATTCTGGGAAGATGCTGGACTCTCTATTGCTGTCTCAGACTTTGGGGTGTCTGCGAAGAAATAAATAAAGAGATTTCCCCGTGTTGTGCCGTGTTTTACTTTGAGGTTTGTGAGAGTACAACAAAAACATATTTACAGGAAGTTTAAAAAACAACTCAAGTTTAGGAACCCATTTGGAAATGGGCATGATTATTCCTTTTAATTTGGTGCCTCCAAAGAGAGTGTTGTAAATGTCTGTTTTTCTGAGAGGTTATAGGGAAAGAGACGGGGATGAATCTAGATTTGATGTTTTGGGGACCTCAGCCCCAATCATAATACCATGCATACAGTGCATTGTAATTAATATGAATGGAATGTGCTATTTGCAAATGTAATCAACTCTCTTCACATTTAAAACAGTTGGGTACACATTACAATATTAACTTCAGAACCAGCTTAAATAGTTAAACCTGTTGCAGTGACTAAGAATAATTCAGAATAAATAATCAATATAACACACCAGTTTAAGGGCGGACACTTTAGTTATCAAATCTGAAGCAAAGGGTCAATAATGTTGACCAGAATTTTCCAAAGTTAAAGTAAGTTAAAGAAAAATTTTTGTGAGGAGGAAGGAGAAACATGCATAACATTGTTTCAGTTTGTTATGAATGGGATGTCACAAAAGTTCATATGCATGTGAAGGCAGACGAGCTAATACTTTTGGCAATACAGCGTATGCAAGAGGTGGTCTAAAATAACATGCATATTTACCAATTGATTCCACTTTGACAGGCGGGGAATAATCTAATGTAAATCTCTGAGCCTCTAGCTTTTTCAATGAAGTGTTTTCTGTTTTTATTCTGTATTGTAGATGATAACCATGTCTATGTCATCTAATCTAACTTTGTTTCTTACATTTTGAGCCAGCACCACGTGATTCTCCCAACCTCTGGATGTAGAAGGCAGAGATATGCCTCTGTGATACCCTGCAATAATTAAACTCTTTTTGGCAAATGCTCTCTTGGCACCAATAAATAACAAATTATCTCAGTCTGGTACTCGTGATTGTGGCCCTGGGTATGACCTGTGGACATGATTTATGAATCATCAGTGAAAACCAAAAGAGAGGGTCCCTCGAATCCTTTTAAGACATTATGCTGGGCAAGGTGAAACTACCCAATATTTCACAAGATAGAGTTGTCCGATATGTTCATCCTAGACATGTTACAGTCTGCTGTACTGCACTCTCCTTTTGGGAACCTCCAGATAACATTTTGCTTGTATGATGAATAAAGGTAAGTACAAAGCATGTTTGTGGTAAAGCTAGTCATTAACCACAGCCAGTTTTCACTAAAACCTTAGGGTGACCCCTAGTGCTATTAAGATGACTTGCAGAACACACAAAATGATGTTGGTGCAGATGTAGCCATACCTTACCTGCTCTGCCAGGACACAAGACAAGGACAAGTTTAATGGTTGTGTAATTCTGTTTGTGACCAAATCCATCTGGAAATATATTGCATATATTGTTTAAATGAGAATATTTGCACTGCCAGAGTGCACCTACTAAAAATATACCAGTTGAACAATTTCTCTCTCCTTTCTCGTTGTGGGAACCATTTAGTTTCAAAGCCCGGGAAGAATATACATGAAATATATACTGTTAAATAATTTAATGAGGAAACGCAAAGTGTTGAATCTCAGAGTTGATATTTTCTTTTAATATATAAAATAATACCACACATGGAAATATAAATCATGACCTTTAGTAACGATTAGAAACGATCTTCAGGAAAAACTATAAACGAAGGAGTTTGTGGTTCACTCAGCTCTCTGACTGTGATGGAGCAGCTTTGCGAATAGCCTTCGTCAGGGCATGCTGGATAACTGGGTACAGTTTATAGCATCCCTCAATGCAGGTCCTCACCCCAGCTGTCAGAGTCTCTTCTGTCATTTCTCCATCAGACTGCAGCCCAGAAATCTGGTTCAGGCTTGGGAGGAATGCAACAGTCAGACCACCCTGGTTCTCACAGCTCACTGAGCTGCAGCCGTTTTCCTCCATGTAGGAAGGATCAACCACATAGGAGGTGCCATCCTGGCACATAGAGCAACCGAGCACCAGATCGTACATTTCGATTCCTGCATCTGCAAGCGCAAGAGAGGCGCATGTGACAGCATGGGCCAGAACTGAACCGCTGTTCTCAAGAACCATCACGTTGACCTCGATCTGAGAGCGAGGGTATTTGTGAAGACATATGGCTGGCTGCAGGCTCTCATGTAACATCAGGGAAAAGTCCTTGTCCTGGCTCCCCTGAATCCAGGAGCCCCTCTCCGGACAGGAAAATGGAGCAAAGCGCATGTCAGTAGTCAATCTGGACACACAGAGAAAAACAGTTGTGCTTGACTTTTTTCTTTTTTCTTTTTTTTTTTTTTTAACTGTCACAGATATCAGTGTCCACTTCAAACTGATATATGGATATATGGTTGCTTATGTGGGTATGGTATACCCACATAAGTTCAGTTTTCTAATTAAAATGGTACTAAATAATAGTACACAGCAAGAAGTAATACAACAACTCTTTTCAAACACAAGGAGTTGCTTCTTAGTGCACATTTATCATTTATGGATTTGTCAAAAACCATTTTATTGCCCTAAAAGTGTTACATTTGGATTAAGTTAATAATGTATCCAGCAGCTGTTTTGGACAAAAGTTACCATCCTGTTGCATTTCAATTGTTTATGGGGTTTATTAATGTTTAGTCTAGTTTTCACCCATGTGTAGTTTAGAACAGTGGTGGAAATAAAGCAAATCCAAAAATGCTGCTGTCCATGTAAGACACAGTAGGCTGCATTTTCATTATGACTTCACAGTTTAATCAGCAGAAAACTATGTCTTGGTTTGTTGTGTTGTAGATCGGTAAATATGCTTAAAGAAAAACAAAAAAACAAAAACAAAAAAACAACAACAACAACAACTCCATACCTTCCACATTTCATATCCGTCTCATCCTTCCGCTCTGTTTCTCTGGGGCCATAAACGCAGCACAACAGCTTGGTGTTTCCAGCCTCTAAGTACGCGGAGCCTTTAGCTTGGCTCACCAGGCCACAGCGGACGAAAACAGGCCGGACGTCGACCTGATCCCGCCGCCGACCGTCCGCTCTGGGCCCCTGCGAGGGCAGAACCGCCACCGGATCGCACGAAAACAGAGACGGGCTCTGAGACACTTCTGGGCCACGAACACGTTTGGTGTCAGTCGGCATGTTGCAGTAAATGAGCCAAGCAACCGGTCCCGCACGAAATCTGTTCCCCTAGAAACACAGCATGCTGGAGAAATGCTTCCGCTAATACGCACACTGAAGGATATTACATCAGAAATGTGAAATATCGAGTACGTACAGAGTAAGCAATATTTCATCATTACTACTAGTCAGTTCCTCTGTCATAAAATAATAGTCACAAAAAAGTGATACAGGTTATTGATCAAGGACAGAATACAAGCATTTCCTTAAAAAATGTTACAAATAATAACAATATTAATTTAAAAAGTTAGAATACATGTTCGGCTCGACTTAAAACAAAAGCTAGTGGAAAGTGGGCTTGCGGACTTTATATTTTTCTACATCAACTAACATATTTAAAAACCACAACAAAAATCTGAGCTGACACCGGTCCCGTTTTAGTTGCATCAGCCAAAGCGGAGAGGTTTGTATCGCTGCCGTGGCGGGCTCGGTTAAGAAGGACAGTAGATTTGTCCAATAGGAATCCAGATTTCTGACGTTTCTGTGTAGTTGGACCAATTGGAGGCTGTCGTAGGTGTGACCGCTGGTTGTGCTTTCCTTCTGTTTGAGCGGCGTGGAGAGAAGGAGAAGTACCTGATTCATTCTGAGGGAATATCGGCTTCTGTGAGTATTTTCATTTGTTTAAATGTAGATGAAATAAGTTATCTTCTTTGTGCTGTTCAGCAGAATAGCTTTTCAGTTAGAGCAGTGCGCCGAAATGTCTCTCTCAGGCTGAGCGCAGGGAGGTTGCTTGATTAACTGGCTAACACATTAGCCTGCTAACGTCAGATCAAGCTAGTGCCTCTGCCTAGAATAGCAATTATAGTCAGCTGACTAGCTTACGTTGCAGACTGTCGGTTTTTGGTAGCAGTTTAAGGGGAAATATATTGCATCACATGACTGTCACATCACATCACATTTGTGTGGTCTGGGAGTTTATGTTAGACTTCACAAGTTTTGTGCCATGAAGACAGAGAACAGGGCTGTTCTCTATCACTAACCTGAAAGGTGGGTCCAGTATTTATCATCAACCTACTCTCCGTCTACCTGTGCAATGATTGTAAATGTCCTTATTTTCTCTTGAAAATGCACCATTGATTTATTTCTCAAAACCACTGGGTTAACATTTACATCCCATGTCTCTTCTTTCTCTGGTTGCCCACTAAATGGTGGTTGTCAGGATGGGGACATGGGCTGTTTGTCATCCACTCCTTATTCCCACAGAGCTGAAAACACCAGCTGAGGTTTCTTTGGCAGTTAGTTTACACCAGTGGGAATTCAGCCCTGCTGCCTTTTAATTATATATGGTATCATATTTTTACTGATATGTGTGTGCTGCTCAAAAAATATAAATATAAACAGCAAGATACGAAATCTCACATTTGGAAAGCTGACATGAGCGTGTCCTGTATTTTCTCATTCCTATTTCCTATTATTTAATTAGTGCAATTTTTATCAGTTCCATTTCTCTCTATTGACAGAGCATCTGAATTGTAAGTTGTTTTTGTTTCCAATCTTACCTAAAATTGCATCTGGCTTCATGGTTTAAGATCTGTAGCAGTGTGTGCCTCACCTGTCTCACTGGATTCCTGAGCTGTTGTTGTTTATGAGGAGAGCGTCAGGCCAATTAGCTGCAGGGAGGTTAACATCCACACCCTACATACAGACTTAACTTTAAGCTTTTGGTGTGGAGTAGAAAAATTAAAGCATGCACAGTTACTCGAATGACATTATGAAATAAACAATTTCATAATGTTTTGATACTTTATGGACAAAGGCATGTATTTTCTGGCCAATACTGGTTGGTTCTTTAACCAGCCTTTAAAAGCATTGACAAATTTATAATTCCTTTTTGTGATTATATGGGATTGCTTATTTATAAAGGAATCCTGTAATTACACTCAGATATATTAATGTCTTCATTAGACAAGTTTTGCTTACCTTGCACTGGTGTACAACTACATTATAATTCAATAAAACTTCTAGGAACTAAATTAACCCTGAGAAGATTCATAGTTGTGACAAAATATTGAAATGGCAAGTGCCTCTCTTACATTGTATGTATTAGTTCATTAAGCACTCAAAAATTGTGTGAAAATACATTATTATCATAAAGCATCCATGTACATTTATAGGCATTTGTAATACCTCACTGTTTAACAGTTATGGTTCACAGTTATGTCTGAGAGCAAGAGCCAAGTATCAGCCTTGTTTGACAATTTAGTACCTAAAAAGGGAGCTACTTCAACAGGCTTCCAGCTTCCAAATCACAGTGCTTTGCAAAATATGCAAGAAAACTGTTGCCTGTAAAAGTGAAAACAACAAAGTTGTTTCTCCACTTGTACAACCCAAAATTTGTGCACCAGCCTTGCTGGAGCTCTCGCTAGTTGCGCAGTCATATGACAGGAAGAGAAAACCATGGATGGAAATTACTGACGCTGTTAACTGATGATAAAGCAGTGTTTTAAACAGCTGGTTAAAAAGCTTTACCCAGAATGTGACATCCCGGGTAGAAAATATTTTTCAGTGGGGTTTTTTTTACAATATTGTGCAGGCTCCTGCAGAGTTACAAGGTAAAGTTAATTTGGTTACTGTTAACTGCTTAATACTATTTTATAATATACTTTTATTCAAAATTTTCATGGAAAACATGATCAAGGCTGCTTACATTTATTTAATGCTGTGTCAGAGCACTATAGCACAGCACTATAATGCTGCTGCTGCTGCTGGCACCTTGTTTCAATAGATTCACACCTAAAATTAGGAAGTGTGTCATCAGTGATGGTAGGTCATTGGAAAAGAAAGACTGAAAATGCCTTTTATTTACTTACACTTATAAATGTGTCTTCCGTCATCAATACAATGTTCACTACTTTTTTCCTCTGTATCAGCAGAAATGTGATTGTCACATATTTTTAAATATCTTGATATAATTTTGAGGCTGTCTCTCTCACCCCTAGTCCATTCTGAAAGAATATCTGGTGAAGGTCTACTTTTGGGGTGCACCTCATCTCAGTTGTTTCCATTATCACTGTAGGTGAACAGTGATAATGCGCATGACAACTAACTCCCGAACGTCTTTTCACTGTAACCCTTCCCCCCCAACAAACACACACCTACCTCTTCTGTACTTGCCAAATTAGATATTTGGACACAAAAGCAGTGAGAGTGTACCCTTAAGATGAGCACTGCCTGAAAGGGAAGAACAGACCTTAATTGGGTTTTAAAACTTAGTAGAAAAGTTGCTGTTATTCAGACAAAATAATTATCCACCTCTATAAATGGGACCAGTTCCTGTGAGTTAAATTGTCATACTATCTGTGACCTGGAACACTTTAATTGGACCAACAATTAACTTAAAAAAAAAATCACTGGCTGCATTGGACAAGACCTCTTTAAATGTGCTTGATAGCTAAAGCGTTTCTTTTCTCTGTGTATAATTTTGTTCAGAGAGCTTCTTCAGAATGGACTCCTCCTTGAATGCAGCTCAAATTCGCCAGAAGTTCATTGACTTCTTCCGTCGCTATGAGCACCAGTACGTTCACTCTTCATCCACCATCCCCCTGGATGACCCCACGTTGCTTTTTGCCAATGCTGGCATGAACCAGGTACACACCATGTCTTTCCCAAAACTGCTTCCCACACCTTGGCTCTTCTTTATCTACCCACTGATTCACAATTTTTAGATTAAGCTCAGAAATCAGAAATGGCAAACTTTCTTGAAAAAATAATTTTTTTCTCAAGATTTTTTTTTTGTTTGTTTTTTTGCACCTCATCTTCTTTAGTTCAAGCCCATCTTCCTCAACACTATTGATCCATCACATCCCATGGCCAGGCTGCGTCGTGCTGCCAACACCCAGAAGTGTATTCGTGCAGGAGGCAAACACAACGATCTGGATGATGTGGGTAAAGATGTCTACCACCACACCTTCTTTGAGATGCTGGGCTCCTGGTCCTTTGGGGACTACTTTAAGGTATTCCATTTTTTTCATCCTTTACATCAGTTTCACTTTTTTGTTACTTGTATATTTAGTCTTTCCCGCAGATTTAACTCCTATTTGCTGATCAGTGCTAGAGTACACACATACATTGCTGTAGGAGCTTTCACCATTTATAAGTTTCTCCTCTGCAAATATTTTGTTTGCCAAGTACTTTGTGACAAATGTATAACTGGGCAGTATAATCTGCTCCCTCTCAAGTGACTCTACCAACTTCTTTGTCTTGGACAGCAGCTGGGAGTAGCTGTTGTGCTCTGTAGCACTGGTGAGCTCTTTGTAGAGGCACAGGAAAAGGGCACTTTCAAAATTAGAGTGAGGGGATTGTCCGCTAGTGATGCATGGTGTCATTATCTTAGGCAAGAAGGGAAAAGGACAGAATTCTAATACAAAAATGTTTGAACATATGAGCCTTGTGCTTATCTCATTCTTTTTATATTTTCGGTTAAAGTGCCTTTCATATGAGTTGCTCTATGTCAGAATCTTCCTGTTCTCTCCTTTCTGTCAATATTGCTTGTTATATTACAATAACATATTAATTATTATTATCATTATTAAATGACAAGAATTTGGACTTCATTAAATCTGTGATTCAGGCTCTCAAATAATAACAGCTCTAAACTGTTATTGCATCATTTTTGCTCTGCAGAAACTGGCCTGTAAGATGGCCTTGGAGCTGCTGACTCAGGAGTTTGGTATTCCTTTAGAACGTCTGTATGTCACCTACTTTGGAGGTAATGAGGATGCAGGCCTGGAGCCCGACCTGGAGTGCAAACAGATCTGGATGGACTTGGGGTGAGTGTGCCTTGGGAGCATTGACAGTATGTAAAAATAGATACAGCTTCTGATGTGAAAAGTGAAACCAGTTTGGAAGTGCCTTAAACCTGCAATCTTGTTAATGGCCAGAAAGAGGTGGCGACATTCCAAAACAATGTCATGATCTATGGGAAAATGGACCTCAGTTGCTTGAGTAAACACTAGTTTTCTGGGGCCTATTCCAGGAAGCAGTTTCAGCTAACAACTCTTGAGTTTATTAACCCTGAGCTGAGGGAAACTGTGGGTCTAAAAAGAGATTAAATTCAACTTTGAGTTACAGAAGGTGTGAAATGTGAGGGTGTGAAATGTAAGGGTGGCAACAGTGATTATGTCATGGATTTATAATCGGGTCAGAAAAAAATCTATATGTTCTCCAGCCTTCTAAGTTTGTGACTTAATGGTGGTGTCTTAAATTCAAAGTATGAATCTCAAAATATTTTCCAATGAAAATCCGCTAAATCGGTCGATCCAGGACTGAATTGGCCCAAAAGTATCATAGGCTCCATTATGACTTGGCAAACCATGTCCGGGTCTGAGTCTAGTTACACAGCAGCACCAGTAAGGATCACAGACTCAGACTGTGATCAGAGCAGGCTCAGATCTATTTCCACTCTTCTCATTTCTCAGCTCATCATCACATCTGCATCAGTCCATAATGGCTAAACTTTTCCCAACATGATATTTGTTCTTTATTTAAAATAGCTCATACTCTCAAAACCATACTTAAATATTAAAAATATTCAAGTATTTTATAGATTTTAAATATTCAAACATATTTGAATATTTAAAATCTATGGACTGCATTTTTTCAGTTGAATGTGAAACAATTTCTGAACTTTTTCTATTAGCTGTAACTAAGTAAAACATCAGGCTGTAAGAGTAAGGTCAGATTATATCAAATTAGAAATGGACACAGTGGGAAATATTAAAGCAGAGATTTTCTGTAAAGCTCTTATACATTTTTTTTTCCAGTAATGGCAGAAATAAAGAAATTCTCCATCACCAAAAAAAAAAAGAAAAGTGAGGTTGCTACATTAGTCAATGGACTAAATCAGTAGTCGATAGACTAAATGTGTACTGAAAAATTATTCAAACAATGATATAGCCATAAACTACAATAAAATACTTTTTTTTTAAAAAATTTAATTAAAAAACTGTCTTGAGGGCAGATTTGCCCTGGGGTCTATTACTGTCTGGGTAAATAATAAAAATCTGTCAGTAAACTGTGTCTGATCTGTTTCTCCAGATTTTTATCATCAGTCATTGTCACTTACAGTTTGTCCCTTTCAGGTTACAGCTGAATAATAGCATTTAAAAGTCAAAGGTAAAATTTTCATCTAGTGAAAACTTAAGTTGGTTAAATGATGACACACACACACATATATATATATATATATATATATAATTCCCGCTCGCCCCCCTGTGGGCGGTCTATCCTTCAAGCTCGGGTCCTCTACCAGAGGCCTGGGAGCTTGAGGGTCCTGCGCCGTATCTTAGCTGTTCCTAGGACTGCGCTCTTCTGGACAGAGATCTCCGATGT
>VVHJ01032866.1:16663-29731 GCA_015107715.1 Tylochromis polylepis | reverse complement strand
CTATCCCTGCACTGCAAAATCTCCAGTGTTAAATTGACACTAGAAAGTGTCTATATAGGTCCACTCTTTTGAGTGTTAAATGAACACTTTTGAGTGTTAAATGAACACTTTTGACAGTGTTATATTTTTAACAGTAACCTAGTCAGTGTTAAAGATTAACAATGACTAACACTGAGCAGTGTTGATTTGCTAACACTGAAATATTACTAGCATTTTTAGTTATTTTCCAGTATTAGAAAATCAGCACTGCTCAGTGTTAGTTATTGTTAATCTTTAACACTGACTAGGTTACTGTTAAAAATATAACACTGTCAAAAGTGTTCATTTAACACTCAAAAGAGTGGACCCATATAGACACTTTCCAGTGTCAATTTAACACTGGAGATTTTGCAGTGTACTATATATATATAAGTAATGTCAGTGGTTAAATTTTGACTTCATATCTATGAGTGCTTTCCCACACAGACGCTGTAAAGGGGCTGACTATCGAAAGGCCTAAAAGACTCTTTGAGTTGTCTTAAGAGCCCTCAACGTCTTCCCCCAGACCTCATTACAGCTTTAAGGAGAGGAGACAAAATGAAATGCACGGACATTTCAATGCCACATTTGCCTAACTTCTTCATACCTCACACTTTCATTACTGAGAGAGCTAAAGCAACAAGGAGGGACCTTATAATGTATGTCAATCAAATAGAGCATGTCCATTTAACCTTTTAAGGATTTGCTCCTTCACCTAATGACAGACAGACAAGTGGTGGGATCTGTCTATAGGGACATCTAGAGATAAATATGTATGTGTATGTACATGTCTGTGTGCATGGGTGTATGTTTAGGGCTGGACAGCTGAGTCAGACAGTGAGACTACCGACCCTTGAAGTAATCAGTCACAGAGAGTCACAGCCCTGTGCAATGTTTCTGCACACGTAGGTACGCATGTGTAGTAGTGTGTGTACGAGCATCTGTACTTGCAATGTTGCATTTCGTATTTATCGCCTTGTTGTCTGTGGGTATGTTTTGTGGGCAGACAAAGGGATTTCAAGGATGCAACTGTTTGAATGAAAACTTGAGTATCTTCATAAGTGTATGTGTTAGAGTTTGTGTGTGTGTGTGTGTGTGTGTGTGTGTGCGTGTGTGTGTGGGAGGATGCTGAGAGTGTGAGCCACAGAGAAAGAAACGGAATATATCAATGAATGCTCCTGTCCTTGTATCCATGTCTTTTGATGAGGAGATTCTAACTTGTAAGTGATTTTTGACCCTTATGACTTTAACACTATAACACATCTATAAAAGGCTATGACGTCTGCAAACAGGCTTTACGGCTTTTGGAAAAGAGGTAAAGCTCTTTGAGTAAGAGCTTTTAGTACTTGAACTGTCTCTTTTTTTTTTCTTTTTTTTTTTTACTTTCCCACGGGATTTAATGCCTACTTTACCCTGGCAGGCTGGTGTTAAATCCTGCATGTGTGTTCTGTTTGTACCTGTCAAGTATGTGTGTGTGTGCTTTTGGTCCTTTGTGTACATGTGTTGTTCAATGCATATATGCGTGCACATGCGGGTGCGAGCTAAGCGGACTGGTTTAATAAACTTTCGAGTGTTTGAACAACCAAAGTCGCTCAATTTACCCCACTCATCTCTGAGAAAATTGACATTTCCAGAGTGTTGCTGTTGGAAACCACTCTGGGAAAGCTGAACTGTTTACAACCCAACCCAAAAAAGCACTGAGAGGTTGAGAAAATTAGTAGCTATTTTTTTTAACCAAATTTTGTTTAAGTCTAAAATTATGACAAATGAGTACATGACTGACCACTTTTTATTTGATGTACAAAACAGTAAAGTACAAATCATTTTTGAGTGAAATGTTGACATTATAAAAATGGTCTGTTATTTTTATATAGTTGCACAAAAACAGGCTGGAAAAGGAAGAGAGGGAAGAAAAGGTTGCTGTATTGGTGCTTGATTTAACTGAATAATGATGTTTGCATTATTCCTCACTGAGAGCAGTGTGTGCTGACTGCTGCAAGCTTTTCAGAAGGACAAAGGGAAAAAAAAACTATGCCTGTTAGTGTACCAAATTCATGGAAAAGAGTTATATTAATCCTTGAAATAGTAAGAAAATCCTGGTGAAACATCCAGGCTTCTTGAAGTGGGGTGTAATTGAAAGCCTGCATTTGGGGTAAGATTATAAAACCGTTCCCTGACACCACAAACTGATGATGTTGATTTTAATCAAATTCGCTGACACTATGTAAACGGGAACACATCATGTTCATCACTGGACAATTCCATGTGGTTTGGCAGGAAGTTGTATGTGTGCGCCTGAGAGTGAGAGAGAGCAGCTCAGGGGCTTATTTAGGTGTGTATGTGAATGTCTGTGCAATAACACAATGCCAGGTTTTTGCTTTGTGATATTTCACAATCTGTCACCCCTGTATTAAAAACTAATAATGAATGCAATATAATACGGGCTTCTAAAATGAAAATCTTGGAGGGGCAGTATGAGAAGGAAAGAAAGAAAGAAAGAAAGAAAGAAAGAAAGAAAGAAAGAAAGAAAGAAAGAAAGTTGGGTATTAGAAAGGTTGGAAGACATCTACATAAAAAGCTACTGAAGAGGCCATTACACCTTAAATGACAACAAATTAGATTGCAGATTGCCTCTCTTCTTTGACTCCCCTCCTCCCTTGTTCTTTTATTTTCCTCCCATCTTTTCTCAATTGTCTTCTAGCCCTGTTTGACTTCCATCTTAAATCTCTTTTCACTCTCTCTTCCTCCTCTCCCTCATCACCATCTCTCCTCCTCTTTCCTGTCCTGCCACCCAGTGGGATGTGATTAATTGTGCGTGGGTCAGGCTGCTGGCATCGAGCTCTTCCGATATCTGAAGCTAGTCCCACCTCTGCATAAGCTCTCCGTTACCCGTTCCCTCCCTCTGTGCAAATCGGCTGGTACTGACTTAATGTGTTACCTGCATGGCTGTTTAAATTTGCTACACCTCCTCTCTCCTTCATTATGCAATCTTTTATTAAACAGAACCAAAACCAAAGTTAAAAATGTTAGTGCGCAAACTCATTTCAGCAGCACAAATATTAAAATAATGAATATTTAAATTATGTATATTTAATTTTAGATGTCTGTATATGTAAAACAGCTGAATGGAATGAACAACAAGGTTAAAAAAATTTTTTTAAAAATTACCACCAACCGAGATTTTGTAGAGTGGCTTGACCTTAGGTTGGATTTGGCCAGTGAAAATGTTGAGCCACTGTCAGTGCTCCTTACTTGTTTTTACTTCCACCTTTTTCTCTTTCCAAAATCATATGTCATCATATGTCAAATGATGTCAAGCAATAAAGAACTGGTGTTACCTAATTTGTTTAAATTGTGATGACATGGCCACCAGTATTACTCACTGGATTGCGCAAGAGACCCATATGCCAAAAGGCTACTGCAGGGGCCTGGGTTTGAGTCTGCCTGGGGTTATTTCCTGCTCTCTCTCTCCCTGTCTACTCTGCTGTCCTGTTGGAAAAAAAAAAAATGGCTAAAAAGCCCAAAATAAATCTTTTTTTAAAAGTGAGCTGGCACCTTTAAGTAAGGAAAGTGAATTTGGAGGTCTGTTATGGGAGACGCACAATTCCCCTGATGGTGATGTTGCAGCCAGCCATAAAGGCCAACAAAGTTCACGCTGGGAGGTGCATGGTGTGCTGTTAGCTTCAATCCAACAACCATCCCTTATGGGATCTGAGTTCGAGTCCCCTGTAGGACCTAAAGGTTTTAGACATTAGGCTTGCTGCTTTTACTTTCACTGGGCTGGTTAGGCTAGGATTACAAAATAATCATGGTTGCTGTGGTTAAATGGTTATCAACATGTTAAATCTGAATTTTTTCGACAGATACACTCTTGAATTCTGTAACATCACAAGTAAAATGCTATTAAGAATTTTTTAGTCATTACATATGTTATGAATATTCACTTTTCCCTCCTTGTTCTTAATCACATGCACCTTTTTCACTTTACCCTTTCTTTCTTCTTTAACTCCTAAATCAGTTTAAACAGTTCAGGGTTTTTTTACTCCCAAAGCAAATCTGGCTCTTCACAAACCCGCTATTGCTATTCCAATGGAAAAATAGCCGTCACAGTGCCTCTTTCTCTCTTTTCAAGGCCTGCTTTTCATTCTCTATATCCTCCCAGCATGTTCTTCCTCTTCCACAACTTTTCACCCACTCACCCCCCAAAAAAGTCGTTATTTTGAAAACAGTAGCTACCTAGCGTACTTAGCTCAGCTCCTCTCCATTGATTGTATTTCTCTCTTTTCTTTCCTTACCCACCCTCTCAGTACATTTTATACAGCTGTTTCTAAACTTTTAGTTTCGGACTGCCACTGACCCTCTTTCATTTTCTCATTTTGACCTGCTGCCTTTCTTTCTTTCTCTTTCCTTCCTTCCTTCCTTCCTTGCTTCCCACTGTGCCTCATCCTTCTCTTTCAGGTCAGACCCTCTGTCTTCGCCAGGGTGCTGGTTGTTGCCAGGGTGTGATGGCTCTGCTGAGCCCGCTGACTCAAAGAGAAGCCTAAAGGCCAGCCAAACCAAAATCACTGAACAGCAGAAAGCTGCACTGCTTTGTTCTCTTCTGACCCCACTGTGCATATACACACTCAGACACACACACGCGTGTGCACAAACATGGACAAGCATTGACAAAGACACTTGAAAACATGAATCCACTTATAGGGAATTTGGTTCTGAATCATCTACAGTATGCACATGCACACACACCTACACACATCACCATTTTCTGTATTACTAAACTTTAGTTTTGAGCGAGGTTTGTTTCGGGGGCTTCAATCCAGCACCCACGCGTCAGGGATACGAGACAGATCTGGAGGCAGGAGGCAACCACAGCAATGCAATCGTTACTGGGGGCACTGAGGCTAGAGACACACCAACTGCACTGGGGATATTCTGATATGTAAGGCAAGCACATACACACACATGTGCACGTGGTTTTCTGTACCCACTAACTGTTGTTTAATTTTGACAGTTGTACCACTGGAGCTGTACAAACAACTGTTTTATTTGGACAAGCATTAGGTTTAAATTACACTCACAGCAAAAGTTACTTTACCTACAGTGGACCAAACATTTTCCGTTAACTAATCTTAACAAAGAGTTGATTTATTTTGCTTTGTGACTGTTTTCAGTTCAGCTGAAGCAAGCATTAGAAAAGCTGGAAGGCAGATGAAGATATTCATGCCATGCACCATTTAAGCCAAACCACATGGGTATTTCTATATTACAGTACCTATATGGATAACTCTATAAAATTCCCAAAGTTTGTTTGCCAAATGAAACATGGGTTAACATTTTTTTTCTTTTAAACAGTGGTTTATTTTTTATGTTTTAATCGAATATAACATAGTTTAAGCCTATATGAGAGCAACACAGACAATGCCTTTGCACCTTAATGTGGCATTAAAGTGTTGGATCAGCTCGTCTAGGACACATCATTCTCATAAAGAAAGCACAGCTTTCCTGCTGGCAGTGCAGTGCTTTTGCCGTCTATGTTTGCGTATGAGATTATTTCCTTAAACAGTGCTGCTGGAAACATCACGATTCCCATTTCACCATTTCTCATGTTTTTAAGCTTGCAGTCAAACTGATTTAAGTACAGAGGCTCAATCAGTGAAGCTGAGGCCAAGAGGTCAACAGCTCAGTAGGTGGAAACATAATTTATTGCCTCCCGTTTTCAAGCTGGATGTACACATAAAGAAACAAACAAATAAAAAGTAGGACACTTTGGTCTCTCTGATTGTAAATATTATCGCCAAACTATCTCAAATACATAATCTCACAGCTTGACTTACCATTATTTGACATTAACATGGAAATGCGTTTATTTATATATGTTATAAACACTGATGAAAGGTTGGGTGGATGTGGTTAAAAAAGCCAAAACACTTAAATGACAGAAATTAGCAGAAGAGATGAGGGTAAATCATCAAAAAGATGAGAGGGAAGCGGGAATTAAAAGGGAGGTAAATGGACAGAGGAGGTATACATGACTGGGAAAAAGAGGAGGAAAGGTATAAAGACGGAAAGCACAGGTAATAAGACAATAAGTGAGACATTTAGATGAAGAAATATGTGATAGTTTGCATAACTGGGTCTGTGATGGAGTTACAGGCAAAGTGAAAGTCACCTTGTGAAGTTACAGTGCACTGAGCAACTCTGTCCGTCTTCCCTTATGACTTGTGACAGTCGTTGGCCAAAACCTCAATGCTACACATACATGCACTTCACTTTGCTTTTTCTCACTCTCTCCCTCTCGTTTTTTCTTTCTTAGTGGTAAAGAAAGTTGTGCTTCGCCGAGAAAAGTGATCATAAAATATGCAGCTGATCCACTGCTCTTCTGAGTGCTCCTCAGACCTCTTAGCTCTCTGTGTGTTTGTGATGTGCATATGGGCATGTCATGTAAATGGCGGACTCTCCCTCTCCTTTCTGATTTTTCTTTCAAACCATTTTGCCTGTCCCGCCTTCATCTTTCTGTTTTTGGACATGTCGATTTTTCTGTCGGTCTTGGTTGCAATTAATTAAAAACATCAGTGTTTAAAGAAATAAAATTCAGTTCAGATCAGTGGGCATCATTGCCACGACACCTGTTCTGCTTCTTGCCATCTTTAAAGCTCAGTCCTGTCTCAACCACCTCCCCGTTCCATCCATACTCGAAAGTTTTGTGTGCCATCAATAGAAAGAAGGCCCACTTACACCATTTAACAATATGCAGTTTTTGCTTCAGCTTTATTTTACATATTTGCTCTTTCATGGCTGTAAATATACAAAATATATTCATTTTTAGATTTAAAAAGATGTATGCAAATGATATACAGCGTACCTTTAAACTAGTTTCATTTTAATAAAGAGGCTGTTAATTGCCTTGTAATTGATGCTGTTTGTACCACTTTGTTAACATTAACTTACCAAAACAATTACAGACAATAAGTTTTTGCATTTTTTTAATTATTAATTCCATATTAATTTCCTCATGAGTGACCAGGCTAGACGCTTTAGATTTTGGCTTTTGACTTAACATGGGTGAAAACAATAAAGTCACATCCCGCCCATGTTTGAATACCACAGGAATATCATATTCAACAGAGAGAGACTATAGTTTTGATGAACCAGTGGCTGCTATACATATAAAGTAGTTGTACATGTTATTTTTCCTGTGGAAATGTTAATGGTGGGGTTCTTTGTCTAAAGAGCACGTTTTTGTTTTTTGTTTTTTTCTCGAAAAGCAGCGCAATTAAAATGCCAATGTTCATTAGCATAACTGAGTGCAGTGACTTTGTAGTGAAACAAGCAACAAAGTCTCATCACCTTAAAAACTTAATTCTTTCAGATCTAAGGATAAATGATTAAGTGAAAATTCACCATCTTTTTAATGAAGTGATTAAATCTATTTATATCTCAAAATGATCAAGTACTTTTTATCAAGTACATGATTTATTTTCATTAATCTTCGTTGTCAAGAGCGGAGGGAAAAAAAAAAGAGAGTCAAAAGATCAGTGAACAAAAACTGCATCTAATTCAACTGGTTGAAAACCAGCCGATGAATAATTATTAATTAATCAGCTTCATGTCCGCCTGACATCGCTTCTCACAACTACTCAATGAGTTCTTAGAAACATACATACTTAGCTTATGTGGCGTGTGTGTGGTTTTGGTGCAAGCATACATCTGTGTATGGGATGTGCTTTGCTGCCAGAACAGTTTATGAATTTATGATTGCGTCTGCATGAATTTATTAAGACACTTCTGCATGTTTTTTTTTCCACTCTGTGTGTGTTTCTCTGCATGTGCGCATAGTTGGGTGCCCTTTCCCCATCTCATTGGGATGCAAGGCGTGAGCCTGTCGAGTGAGAGCTGTCCAGGCTAGCTTTGGAGTCATTAGTGCGCTCGTTAGTCCAGTTATGTTAAATCTAAATTACCATTCATCATCACACAGGGACCCATCATTTATTCTGATGTGGCCTGGCAGACACATGCACTAACTGGATTAACTCATTCAAAGACACGCAGACACACTTGCCAAAACACAATGGAATTCAAAATCAGGCGTTAGCTATGTGGTAAGTGCTTTAAAATAGATTTTATATTATTGATTGAGACATTGCAGGGAATTAGAAATGATTGGTTTGCCCTTGTGAATGTAAACCATCTACAATCTGGGCTTTCCTACAAACAAATATGCAACTGAGCAGTGAATAATAAATCAACATGCTACGATCTACCATATAATTTTTTTAATAGGTTAGACTAAACTGTAACCTTAAGGTTATAAAACCCTTACAGGCTGGCAACACTAATCCCAAGACAACACTTAATATTCTACAGTAATTAATGAAGTTATAAAAAACTTCTCCATGCAATAATCAAACTAAGTCAAAAAAAGTGCACAGAAAGAAATTAAAACATGTTTTGTGGCTAACAAGAAGACATTTTTTCTGCTACTTTGAATTCTTGGTTGATACAAAGGAATAGAACAGTATATGGAAACGCTACAAGGTACAGCAGTGTGAGGCTGGCTGCATTCAGCACTGGCACTCAGCATTAAATTAGCTCTCGCTGAGTAAAAACACACTTCGTGCGCTGGCACACACAGTCATTAGCCGCTGCAGGAGGAATGCCTACCATCTGCGCTGACGTGATTGCGAGGACGAGGTATTCTCGGGAATCAAACTGACAAAGTGGATAGAGCAGCTCCTCTGCCAAATATAAAGACTGTGTTTATCACATAATTACATTTCCACTTCTGCTGTGTTTATTGGCTTTACAAGTTTGAGCACATACAGCTTTGACCATCAAAGGCTTTCAAAAAAAAAAAAAAAATACAAAAATGGTGGAATCAAAGTATTACGAGGAAAGCCGACTGTGGGATTGCTGAATTTAATGATCACGGTGCTCTTCACAGTAATGCACTGAAGGAAAGTAATAGTTCAGTCTCCGTCATTGTATTTGCCATTGTAGTTTGACTTTTGAGAGATAAAACAGCAACAAGTCTTCACACCACTTAAGATGCTTATAACATACAAGTCAGAACAGGATATGCTTTAAACGAGTCTGATTTTTGTAAAGGACGCAAACAACCAAAAGAAGAACTCTTGAAAAATGTGTTTGTCAGCATTACCAAAATTAATCTGAAACCTTCACAAGCTTGCATAGAGATGAAAGGACCTGTCAAGTAATTAAGATTAATCTTTTTGTTTAATGTTTAGTGGGAAAGCAGAGTGACATGCATCCATAATGTGTGCCATTAGGAAAACCACTTGTTTAGAATTATTTCACAGCACTAATTGATTCTGATAGGTGTTTAATGACAAATATGATAAGGCCACCCCGGTGTGCATTCTTTCTTGATTTTCAGTGAAAAAAGAACAAATCAAGTGTGACTCTGCCTCTGTCTTCACGTGTGATAGAAAAACGATCCCAGGCTTGTTTTGGCATTTCGGTATTCACCCAAAACTGTGAAACAATTTGGTATCTTTACAACACTGGGATTAGAATAATCTCTTAAATGAGACCATGCCCTCATCCAAGAACTTTTACCCAGTGTTGTAGTTGCCTAAGCTTAGCAATGACGTTCTGCTTCTCTACAAAAAAAGGGTACGCTGTAACACAAACTGTGCATGGGAAAATCCTCCAATAAAAGTTTATCACTGTCCCAGAACTGCAAGACTGATCCTTCATACCTTTCAGCTGAGTCTCCCTGCAGCACAGATACCCTGCTAAAGGGCATCTCTGATGCCTGATAGAGAGATTTACTGCATGACAGTGTTTTCTGTATTTCCTTAACCAATGTGTGGTTTTCAATTACCCAGCATGGTTTGAAATTGACATCCTCAACAGTAAATTCAAAATGAACATATAATTTACAAGTTCACTGGTTTATGTTTTAAAATTACTTTTTTAAGACCTTGATAACGAGTCTTTGGTCGTGTTCTTTGAAACTTTATTTTTGTAGCGCATAGGTAAAAGTGGCTTTAAATGCACATTTTTTTTCCTTTTTTCTTTTATCAAAAATGCAGGCACTAAAGAACAGAGAGTATAGTATTGTGGCTTCATTGTACTGTGTCTCTTCCAGAAACATGTTGGTTGACGGAGTCTTCCACTTCAGCAGGCTTGGAGCGCCTGGGCCAGTGATGCCAGTCACTATAAAAGCTATCTACTTTCAGAGAGACTCTCGTTATGCACTTACTTTGAGGTCACTATCATTTTCCCACTAACATCCACACACTCACTCACATAGACCTTTACTGCCATGCACACCACATCTCCTTTTTGCAACTGATTTTATGCGGTGTAAATAAACCAGTTATTCAAGGTGCAGTTTTTTGTTGCCTCTGCCTCCACTTGCCGTGGCCCTTTGAGCTGTCATTATTTTGGTCATGAATAGTGAGTCCTCTCAGGCACTGTTTTATTAGTATACCAGCCATTGCAGACAAGCTAAAAAGTTAATTTCAGATATTTGTTTGCAGCATCCCAGCCTAAAGACTCCTCTAATTTTCTGGCAGAGAAAGCTTACCTAAAATGACTACAAAATGCTAATTTTCCAAGATGGCAGTATCAGAGTGGGTCTTCATTACTTGGCAGTGGAAAATGACTATCCGGATATTAACAAGAATGTGCTGATGCCCTGCAGCACAGGTCAATCTCAAAACAGCACCAATGCAATAAAGCATTAGGACAGCAGTTTAGATTGGCCATTCACAATACAGATATTTGGCATTCTTATTAACAGATAATAGATGCATGTATATAACATCTTTGTGTTATGTTTATCTGAGCAATGGAGGCAATAAGTATTACTTAATTAAAATTAAGTCATATTGCCAACCAATCTTGATAAAAACTAAAAACCGGAAAATCAAAACACCAGCCACCCAGTGGGGTCTCCGGCCTTACTTTGAGAAACCTTGTTCTGAGTCTATCTGACAGCCTTGGTGGTCTGGAAACAACAAAGGGCCAAATTGAGTCAGTCAGTCAGACATTTGTTCCATCAATAATTAATGCCTCTCTGCTCTCCTCCCTCTGATCCTTTCAATCTATTTTCTATCAGAGTTTCTTCTACTCGCTAATGTCACATCAGTGTTTCTTCCTTCTTTTCTGTCTGCCATTTCATCTCCCTTTCAACTCTGATGTCTTTTATACCTCTCTGTCCTACATCTCTTTCTTCTGGTCTTGTTTATCTGCAACAAATGGGCAAGGTTTCACCTGCTTCTTTTTTTTTTTTCCTGCTTCTTGTTTGTTTTTGTCCTGCATCAGTTTTACAGTATGTATCTGTCTATTGTTCTTATGTCTGCCTTCTGTGATTCTTTCTCTCCCTGCATTTTAACACTCCTTTTCTTTACACATTGCGTATCTTTTGGTCTTCCTTTCTACCTTCTTTTTTGTATTGCCTTGTTTCTCCCTCTCTCCTCAACAGTAGATAAATAAATTATATCCAGGAAACTGGCTGTTTTTACAGCACCAGTATTACATGCCTTCTTTTCTTCTTCTTCTTTCCTCAAATTCTTCCTACTGCCCCCTTTTTTTCCCCATTCTGCTAACACCCCCTCTACCCATTCCACCTCCCCAAATCTCTCTTGTCTCTTGTCTCTCCTGGCAAAAAGGATGGGATAGGATAGTAACCACAGTCCTTTGGGGTCTAAATAAATCATAGCCCAGCACTGCCTTGCTTTTACAACACCGATCCTCCACTTTCATCCTGGCAACCATGAAAGAGAGAGCAAAGAGAAGTGGAAGTAAGAGCGAAAGAGACTATCTAAGGACATATGAGTAAAGGGAAAGGATATCACAGGAAATGGTGAATTTAAAGACTCTTTAGTCACATCTGTCTTTCTTTCTAAGCCTCCTCAGAAAGTAAAACTCTTCTGTCAAACCCAGAGAGAAAGAAGCAGCATTCAAACCCTTAGCATCATGGAAACTCTTCTTAGAGTACAGAAATTGGCTCTTTGTTGTGAATTGCTGAGAATACTCTTGCGTGCTTTACTTCTCTATGACTAGTACAGAATGCGTTTCTGTTTGTGATTTTCTTCTGTAGGATTCTTTAGGAGGTGAATGTAAGTCAAACTGTGATGCGGTGCTGAAGAACAATGCGTGGCAAAAATTACAGAAAGTGTTAAAAGGGGGGGGGGGGACCTTGAAAAATGCAATGATTAAAAGTACACTCCTATTATTAAAACGAGGAATTCATTCTTTTTTCTTCCAAAGAGAAATGATTACAGCTTTTAGTCAACGCATACGCAAATTTTTCAATTTGTGACAGGTCAAATATTTTATCTTAAATGTGTCTGAATTTTTAACACATTGTCTAACTTTATTAAAAAAAAGCCCCATCACTCCTTTTCATTTTCAGAGAACAATTATAACAAGATTAATGAAACTAACAAACTAAAATCCATTTAGATTTTATAAAATGAGCCAGACACCCAAATATTCAGCTTTGACGAGTCAAAGCAGCTCCTGTGAAACATATTAAGCTCAGATAAAGCCTAGTCTACCAAGAAACATTGGCTAATTAAAAATGACTAGATTAATTAAAGTGGAGATTCATTAGTGGCACAGAGAGAGAGAGAGAGATGCACTTCTTTCAATTAGCATGATGCGCGCACACACAAATTACTAAAACACACACGCTTATCTAGTTGCCTGCAACCTATGGACTTTCTTATATGTTATGGTTGGTTTATGTGAAAACATACATTATTATTATTATATTAAAGTCCTACAGAAAGTAATGAATGCATTTTATATTTATCACACCAATAATTCATATGGAAGCATTTTGGCCAGCTGTGGCTCAGAAGGGTTGGTGGTTTGATCCTCAGCTCCTCCAGTCTGCAATGCATCCATCAGTGTGTGTGTGTGAGATAAAAGCGCTTAGGTGTTTAAAAAAAAGTGCTTGTGTCAGTATGTGTGAGGCTTGTAGTGTAAAGCGCTTGGGCTGCTCAATTAGTGTAGAAAAGCACTATACAGTAAAATATCTGCCCATTTACCATTTTTACCATTTTTGCAGCCCAA